>RJWT010008905.1:0-25707 GCA_004365215.1 Cuniculus paca | reverse complement strand
GAGGTGATATGATACTATATAGACCAAAAGACTATTAGAACTAGTGACCAAATTTATGGTTATATATAAAATGAGTAGGATTTTTATACAATCATGAGATCATTCAGAATGAAGAAAGATAAATTTAAAGAAAACGAAAAAGCCATTTACAATGAATATTTAAAATACCTATGAAAGAAATTGAAAACACCAAGGAATGGAAAGACCTCACAAATAAATAAAAGTAATGACAGAAAAGGAAACATTACAGCTGCTATCATGGACATACTACAGAAATATCACAATCAAAACAGCAGGTTCTGGGACAAAAGCAGACATACAGACAGATAAAAGATTACAGATGATACAAGTTAACCCAATGACCAATGAATTCTTCGTAAAGGTGCTAAAACACACATTTTAGAAAGATATCCTCTCAAATACTGATGCTGTCAAAATGAGATTGACATTTTACTATCTTTCATGCTAGATGAAAATCAACTCAAAATAGAACCAAGGCTGAACTGTCAGATAAAAATCTAATGGAAAAGAAGGAAAATATTTTAAGATAATGGTATATGCAATGTTTTAACAGGAACACATAAACACAGGAAACAAAAGAAAAATAGATTGAAAGCTTCTGCACAGCATAGGAAAAATGAAGTGAAGAAACGAACTAGAAATTAGGAGATTTGTTAACTGTTCATTTGACAAAGGATTAATATCCAGAATATAAAAGGAACTTAAAATATTTAAGAGCAACAAAGAGTAATCTTACTAAAAATGGACAAATGATTTGAATAGGCATTGAAAATTGAGATCTACAAATTGCCAATAAATTGCCAATAAATAAAATTGAGATCTACAAATTGTCACTAGTTCTAATAGTCTTTTGGTCTATATAGTATCATATCACCTCTCAATAGGGACAATTTGGTTTTCTATTTATAATCCTTTAATCTCTTTCCTTGCTTGATTACTCTGGCTAAAATGTCTAATTCTGAATTGAGTAAGAAATGTCTAATTCTGAATTGAGAGTATTAAAACACACTCTCAATATCATCAACCACTGTGCAAATTAAAGAAACATCATCTCACCTCAGTTAGAATGGATATTAAGTAGATAATTGAATGAATGGGTAAATAAAATAACAATAAATGCTGGTGAAGATATAGAAAAAGAAACTCTCAAAAACAGTGGGAAAGTAAAGTATTACACTATAATCAGTTAAATTAATATAATCAGAAAACAGCATGGAAATTCCTCAAAAACCTACAAATAGATCCCTCGTATGATTCCTGTGTACCACTTCTGGCTGTATATCCATGGTGCTATATAGTAAGAGTTTTGCAAGTAGTTCTGGGAATAGATTTAAAACAAGACACAAAAATTTATAACATTAGTTTATAATATTCACCCACAAAGTCAAATGTAGAAGAGTGCAAAGATCTGTCCATGAGACCTGAAGAGTCCGGCACAAGGGCTAAAGCAGATGGCAATGTCTCATGCAGGTCCATATCAAGGATCTGCACTGGAAAGGCCCAAGGGCAAGTGGTGAAAGTTGGAAAGTCTACACTGGCAGCATGAAGGATCTGTACCAGAAGGTCAAGGGTTCTGCATTGGAGCCAGAACTAGTGACGCCCAAGACAACGGTGAAGATCTGAGTTCCCACTAAGAGAACATAAGGACTGGAGCTCCTCAGATGGTGAGAACAGCCGAGTTCTTATCAGGAAAACCAGCTGCAACAAAGCTTCTTCTGAGGAATCAGCCACGTGTTCCCTCCCATTCTGCTTTTATATCATAGTCAACAATCCTCAGGTGGGTCTTCCAACCCCAGAACTATGCTGACTCAGCCCACCTGGGCAGTCCCACCCAAAATGACCATTTCCACCACACACAGAAAATGAGAGCAGCATTCCTGAAAATTATCTGCAAGCCCATGTTTATTATTGGACTGCTCACAGTAGCTATGATATCCAATCAGCCTAGATACCCATTTATAGATGAACAGATAAGGAAGGTATGGTGCATATACGAAATGAAATATTCATCCATAAAAAAGAACGGAAATTGGAGAATACTGTTTTAAAATAAACCAGACATTGAAAGACAAGTACTAGCATATGAGAATATATAATTTTTTAATATTAATTTACTAAAAATAAAATTTAAGATGTGTTTTCAAGAATTCAGTTTATCAAGAAAATTGAAAATGCTAGAGACTATTGAAAGTCAGCTATATTTACCTTAAGCCTGTTTATACCCTAGCAACTCCATAAAGTTGGGTTTCTCTCTCCATCACTTTGCTCAAATGACTCAGTGAATTTCTTTACCTTCCTGAGGTTTTCTCTTATAGTTTTATTTGTGATATATTTCTACATAAAGTTGCAGATACATATGGTTAGAGAAATTGTGATTTCTAAAATTTAGTTTTAAATAATCGTGTTAGTTAATGTAAGACATAGTTATGCTAGGTATAGGAGCCTAAGTTTTTTGGCAAACTTGTGTTTAGTTGCTGCAGACCCTAACCTGACACTTCTTTAACAAACCAAACAAATACATAAAGATTTCTGACTGCTAATTTAGTAACAAATCAGAAAGTCTTCCTCCTTGTAGGAAGTTAGGAAGTTCATAAGTGAAACATGATTCCAATATATTTTGCTTAATTGCTAATTCAAAGATAGCACAATATCTGTTTTTTATAAATTTAAAATAACCAAAGTTCAGTGATATTTCCATTTAAAAATATATTTATTTCACATAGATGAAACTTCTTTGACTATTCAAAATTCATGCAAATTACGTTTCACTTCTTGAAACAGAATTTAGTTAATTACCAATTTATTAAAATAATTTTAGAAATGCTTATGAAGTATAATTAGGCATTCTCCTTTCCAGATGAAGTGGTACAATCAGCAGCTGTGTTTAGACACTAAACAACAAACAAAAGTTTTAGAAAGAATTACCTTACTTTTATTAACTCTAAAATAATTAGAGATGGAGGAAGAGTATCCAGAGATCAGGAGGGCAAATTGTGAAAGGAGGTTTTGTTTTCATTTTGTTATTATAAAAGTGATCTTTGAACCAAGGAAACTACCGTGGATCAATATACCACTAAATCACAAAATTACATTAAAATCTCACAAAACTTTTACCTAAGAAACTCTGTTTTGCTCTCTCAGATGAAAACCGCATTCTTTCTAGGCAGTGTTCACGTCGCATGCCCTGTACTCTTTTGGAGAAAATCTGTATAAGAGGTAGAAAGGGGTTGTCATTATTCTACATGATCTGCTGCAAGCAAAACACTCTTGACACTTTTGATTTCTCTTAATTTTGAAAATATTGGAGAATATATAAGGGGAGCACAATGAAAATCACTTGCTGGTACCTTTCACCAAGTCTGATATTCCTTGTGGATTAGGTTTCCAGTATGATTTTTCTAGCTATCTTCCACAGAATTTCAAGATGCCCCATGAGTCTATATATTCTGTCTAGCTCTTAATTCTTTCCTGTTCCTCTTACATGAAATACAAAATTCCCATAACCTAATGCCTACAAAGATACAGTAGAATGACAAAAACTTATAGAAATTTTAAACTGGGACTCTAACTCTTCTTTTTGTCAAGACAGCAATTACAGCACAGTATTTGTTTTGTCTGTTTAATAGTCATTTAATGGATGCTCTTTTATGGTTCATTTTTTAAAGTTTTTACCAGGTTAGAGAAATAGTTTTTGGCTGATAGTACTTTTCAATATGTGATTCTTCTCTCTGTCTCTGTCTCTCTCTCTATCTCTCTCGGTACAACGTAATACATGTTTATATAAATATTCTAAGACAAATTTAGTTTTTGAAGATAATTTATTTTGTCACATTTCTAACACAAAAATAGAAAAGAGTAGAATGTACATAATAATCAGAGATTTTTTTTTATTAATGTTTTATCTTACCATCAATATATAATTATAAAACCAGCTGGTTAAATGTGTATTTGCCCACCTCAAATTCTTTTTGCCTATTTCACTAGACTAATATTCTTAATGACTCTGCATAGTGATTTTGAACTGAAATGTTTATATTCTATTGCAAAAGTTTGCATCACGTTTTTTATTAAAATTTTACTTTTGGGAATTGGTCTATTTCAGAAAAATGACTACTACCATTTTTAACAAGGTTACCATTTTCTTCTTATTTAGTAATTCCCTAATCCTCAGATCTTCTTTATGTCTCACGTTTTCCTTATATCTCTTTATAAAATTTAATGATATAAAGCTGTAGAGTGAGGTCAATAATCTTCAAGTGAGAACTTGACACTTTTTAATTCACTTTATAAACTATTCAATTCACTATTATTGTGTTCTTTCTTTGCAGTAGGTCAGTGTTTTGGAAAGTGTAAATACATTTTTGTTTCCATTATTAGTACTTATTCTTCAGTACAATTAAAAATAATATATAGTGAAAATATTAGATACACTTTAATAGAAATGGCAATTGAAAGGAGGAAAAAACTCATTTTACTTTTAGGAGTCAAACAAGTATTTGGGGTCTAAAAGGAAAAATCATGTCTTTCTAGGCAGTGAAAGTTTTGGAGAGTAGGCGATGACAGTATTTGCAAAGGTATATGTACACTTTAAGATTTTGTTTTTATTGTGATTTCAGTATTGTTTAGGAATTGATGACTCTCTTTTCCTTGTAAAATAGGTTCTGAAATGCTGAAATTCTCAAATGACTTTATCTAAGTGAAAATGAGAAAGAATATTGAAGATTTTTTTATTATTGACCAATGGAGTGAATAAATTGACAAGTAATAACTTTCAGTCTTTGAAGGAAGAAAAAGAAGCTAGTTTACTCATATACTGATTCTAGTTGAGACCAAGATAATAATTTGTAAACACAAAAGAACTCATCCCAAAAATATTATTGAAAATTATATATACCAAATAATAGTGTCATTATTAATGAATATTAATGTATTAAGATACTCAGAGAAACTGTGATTTCTATGTAATGGATTTTTGTTTACATTTGAAAGTTGAATGCTTCATCATTATTAAAAACTTTCTCCATGTCAGTGCCCTTTCCCCTTCCATACTTTCCACGATTTGTGCTTGTAGTGGTAAGGAGGCAGTTTGAATGCTAGAATATATTAGTCATATTTTTTGAGTTATCTATCTTCTGTGTACTGTTGAATCCTTTTAACAAGCTTATCTTCTAGATCTCACTAATTGCCAACATGCAGGGAATAATGTTTATCCACTTTCTATGATTCAAAGAATGACACAGCTAGATTCAGAGATTCCCTTTAATCATTCATATCCCATTCATTTCTCTCAATTTTAGGCTGATAGAAATGCATGCATTTTTCTCTTTTCCCACTGTAAGATTTTATTTAGTCTCTGATCCTTAAACAATTTAAGGATGTGCCAAATGTTTTTATTTTAAAAGAATAAGAGCTGGCACTGAATATAATGTAATGGGCAACACTACCACAAAAATAAAGTATTTAAATTTAAAAATAAAACCTATCTGGCAACTGCCAGTATCAACAGAAAAAGAATCACAACAAAGAGAACGGGACAAACTCCTCGAAAGACAGAAAAAATAAAGGGTGTGTGTTTGTGTTACAGTTTCATCTGCATTATATTTCTCTCTAGAGTGGGGCAGCTCTAGGCAAAGATTTCAATGTTGGCTCAAGCAGTGTTTTTCCCTGTGGAATGTCTCCAGGGAGTCTGTGACTCAGATCCAAATTCAAGCCCATTGTAATCTTCTTGCAGGATGCGACATACGGAGCAGCAGCTCTGTGCACGATGGTGTTGTACAGATGTAGGTTGATGGTGATGCTACACCCTGAAGCTGAAGATAGCATTTAGGCATGCTCAAAACTATCGGTTTCATCCTTGGTTTGAAAAAAGGAGAAAAAAAATCAGTTCGAGAGAATGATTGTGCCTGGAAGGAAACCATATTGAAACACTTAATGATCAAATAGAAATTGAAATGAAGTTAGGCAAAGAAGACGTGGATTGATAACAGAAATCACTTAGTATGTGTCTAGAATGACATGTAGTATATGAACATGTGACTGCAATATCGAATCCTCTTGATAAATTACTCAGAGTGCATACTTCCTTCAAGAATAATGTTAATATGTTAGAGGACATCATGGGAAGTTCACATGAAAGAAGAGACACTTTTTAAAAAAGTTTTAAACATAAAGAGAAGATACTTGACAAAGCACTGGAAATGTGCAGAAATGTATACAAGACTGTTTACATTTATACAATTACAATAATGAGAAGGCATCATTTAAATATAGGCAAAAGTTACTCATGAGGTCAACTTCAAAATCAGAAGACTGGATTTGATGATTTTATAAATTTCTGAAGAGAAAGGCAGAAATTTGTCATTTGAAAACAAGTTTTAGAATATTTGTCTATGTCCTCAACTTATCCAAAAATCAAATTAGTAACAGAAGAAACATGGTACTTGGAACACTCAAAGCAAAAGACTGAAATTTTCATTCTTTTCTAATCATTATTCATTCATTCACTCATTCATTCATTCTTTCAGAAAATATTTGTATAAAAACTATAAATCAATTGTCAATAAAGTAACAATTATTTTGTGCTTTATGTATCAAGGTGAATCCTAGTGGCCTCCATTCTTTCTTTTGCTTTAAAATTATCATAATACTGTTATCTTCTCCTTAAGAATACCAAAGAATGCACTGTAAATTCAAATGAGATTGTTAAGGCTGAAAAATAATTTTTGGTTCTGATTTGTTTAGTTTCAATAGGAATTATTTTCAGGTTGGTCTAATTCTGGCATTGAATTGGCTTTAAATTTCAGGGTTATCTATGATCATTTAATTAAACATATTAACTGCATATTTGTTGAGGTTGCATTGCCTGGAGACTAACTTGCCACATACTTGGATACAAAGATGTGCAGAATAAGAAATTCTGCTAATAATAAAAAACAAAAAATATTTGTATAAAGTATAATAAAATATATGCCATGAAGTCTTGTTTTTTTAAAATTATAAAACCAATATAAACAAAAATACATTTTGCAAATCTAAAAAGCATTTTGGAATGTTATAATCATAAGTCATTTAAACCATCAAGTGATAAAATTCAGGTGAAAAGAAATTAAAAGTTAAACATCTAAATAAATTAAGAGTAGGACTGTTAGTAAATTTTAATGTGCTATATATTTTTCCAGCAGTGATTTATCAGGTGACTACATACCTAAATTATTTTGTTTTGTTTTTCCAGAATATTTTAAAAATGGAATCATTTTTATGATAATATGATATATATGCATAGTCGACCATATTGAAGTTTTCCTGTTTATCACTGAACACATATATCTAACTCTGATAATAATTATTACATTCAGTAACTATTGAAAATCGATTTTATTATTTTATACTACTGTCATTTTTAGAAGTGAGGACTGATGTTGGGGATAAGTTACAAATAAGTTATTATGGGTCATGTATTTTATAGAATTCTATAAATAATTCTATATATTATATAGAATTATATATATTTATATAATATATATTTTATAGAATTATATAAATAATTCTATAAAATATAAAATTTATTATAATTCTTTGTATAATCCTTGTATAATGTTATTTGTTTTTGTTTTTGTTTTTTTGAGACAAGCTCTCATTATGTATTTCAGGCTGGCCTTGAGCTCACTATGTAGTCTAGACTGGATTCAAAATTATGGAGATCCTCCTTCCTCAGCCTCCCAAGAGCTTGAATTCCAGGTGTGCACCATCAGGTCTAACTGAATCTAGTATTTTAAAGTTAGAAGAAAATACATAAGTATCTACTGTAACATGGAATATATTTATTTATAAATGCATAAAACAAAACAGACCAGGACAAAACATGTTGTGTGATGTCAGGAATCAAGGAAAAGATAGATAATTTAAAAAGGGGGTTATGGGAAAGGTTTACTGAATCAATGAATTGTGAGCAGATAGAGGAATGGATTGTGATAGCCACACATCAATGAGTCAATGGGAAGATCTGCTAAAGGATGTTCATGAATCATGAAAAAGCCATATTACGTACTAAGTTTAGATGTTCAGTATGATTGTGGTGGAAAGACACGGTCATATTTTCAGCCAAAATGGTAAGATCTTATTTATATTTTTGATTGTGCATTCAGCGGCCTATTATGGTTTGGGTGGCAAGAATTGACAGTGCCTTGGAATAAGATGGCAGCATTGGAAATGGGGAAAAATGTCATCCAAGTTTCAAATACATGTTGATTGTAAACAGAGGGGAATACATGAGTAAAAACAAAAGTAGAATTGGAGAATGGGGGAAATGAACCAAACTTTCATAGGCTCTTAAAAATTGTGAGCACTAGTTCCATTACCCAATAAAGATAAAACTAGAGGGCTGGGGATCTAGCTCAGTGGCCTAAGCACCTACCCGGCAAGAACAAGGTTGTGAGTTCAATCCCCGGTGCCGCACAAAAAAAAAAGAGAAAAAAAGAAAAAACTAGAAAACCAACAAAAAGTAAAAATAAAGTGCTTCTAATGAAACAATGTTATATTGGAAATGATTGGTAGTCTTTAACTTTTTTGTATTTATTAGTATATGCTTACAGTACATGCATTTTACAATTACCTTGGAGAGTTTATACATGTATATAATACAGCTTGTTTATTATTAACATCATTCCTCCCCCTCTTTCTCCCCTCTTCTAATTTCTCTTCTCCCCCTTTTCATTCTTGTTGATGTTATTAATCTTAGTTCATGTTTAAGGCACTTAATTTCCATATTCATTAGGGTTACTAGAATCTTGTACATGGCCTATCTTTACTGTACTTAATTTCCCATCCCCCACCCTTTACCCCTTGCTTTTGGTCCCCTGGACCCCTTCCCATCTTCAAGAGATCTAGCTCTTTGTCTCCTTCTATTCTTCCTTCAATTTTCATTTAGTTTGTATTTTGCCTTACTCAAATAAGAAATGCAACATAGTACTCAACGTTGCATTTCTGATTTATTCCACTGAACATTGTATTTTGCAGGTACATCCATTTTCCACAAATGTCTTAAATTTGTCCTTTTTTATAGGCAAATAGTACTCCATTATATATAGACATGGCACTCTATCCAGTTGCCTGTTAATGCCTATACAGGCGGCTTCCAGGATTTAGCTGCTATGAAATGCGCTGCTATAAACACTGGCATGCTTGTATCATTGTAGTATACTGTCTTAAGCTCTTTGGAAAAGACACAAAAGAGAAGAATAGCTGGGTTGTATTTAATTTCTAATTTTAACTTTTTAAGAAATCTCCATACTGGAGCTGGAGATTTAACTCAGTAGTGCAGAGCTTACCTGGCAAGCCTGAGGTCCTGAGTTTGATCCCCAGTACCCTTCACCTATACAATACAACACAACACAACACACAAGAAATCTCTATACGGATTTCCACAATAGTCATACTAGTTTACATTCCCACTAACAATGTAGGATAGGTTCTTTTTCACCACAGCTTTGCCAGCATTTGTTATTTCTTTATTTCTTGATGATTGGCATTATTTATGGAGTAAAATGAAATCTTAGTATTGTTTTAATTTGCATCTCTATAATGGCCAGAGACATTGAAAATTTTTCCATATGTTTGTTTACCATTTATAGTACTTCCCTGTGAACTATCTGTTCATTTCACTTGGCCATTTCTTGACTGGGTCTTCAGTTTTAGGTGATCTAATTTTGAATTCTTTGTATATTCTAGATATTAGTTTTCTGTCTGAGGAGTAGCTGGCAAACATTTTTCTCATTATGTAGATTGGCTCTTCACTCTAACATCAATTCTTTTTTTATTTTAAAGAGAAACAAACAATAAAAACAATGATACAGAATTTCATAGCAATATAACAAGAAATTAACAATGGTTAATACATTGCATAGTGTCTTCAAAGCATTTGATCAGATTTCAAGACATAGGCATGCAAAATTGATCAAACAATGTAAGAACAAACTGTTCTCTCTTCAATGAACTAAAAGAAATTAGTAGTATAACTATCTATCATATATATATATATATATGTATAATTTTTGTCTTTTCCCTTCCTTCTTTTCTTCTTTCCCCCATCCTAATTGTTCTTTCCTTTGAGCAGTTACTTTCCCTTTCACAATATCTACTGTAGACTTTGAATATTGCTTTGGTATAATGTTTTTAACTCTTCTGGGAAAATATTCAAAAGGGAACTAGCTGGGTAGAATGGGGATTCTAAGCCTAGTTTTTTGAAGAATCTTCATATTGATTTCTACAGTGGTTGTACTAGTCTACAATCCCATCAACAGTGGAAATTTTTTTCCCCTTAACCCTGCTAGCATTTGTTATTGATCAGTTTCTTGATGATAGCCATTCTTCTGGGGTGAGATGAAATCTCTGTGTTGTTTTAATTTGCATTTCTTGAATGATCAATGATGTTGAACATTTTTACATATATTTATTTGCCATTTGTATTTCTTCATCTGAGAAGTGTGTATTCATCTCAGATGCCCATTTTTGAATTGGGTCTTTGAATCTGGGGAGTTTGATTTTTTTCAATTCTTTATATGTTCTAGATATAAATCCTTTCTTTGTCTGAGGGACAGGTGGGTAAAATTTTCCCCATTCAATGGGTTTTCTTCTCACTCTGTTGGTGATTTACTTTTGATGTGCAAAAAGCATTTTAACAAGATGAGATCCCAGTTGTTGATTCTTTGAAGTACTTCCCATGAAGCTTGGTTTTCTAACACCAATTCTTATGCTTCACAGAAGCTTTTTAGTCTGATATAATACAGTGTCATTTGTTGACTATTGGGGTTATTTCTTGTGTGATTATTATTTTATTTAGAAAGTCCTTTCCTACACCTATGGCTTCAAGTATTTTACTTAATGTATCTTCCATTAGGTTTAATGTTTCTGTTTTAATACTTAAATCTTTGATCCATTTTGATTTTAATTTAGTACACAGTGGGAGACATGGATCCATTTTCAATCTTCCTCAAACAGTTATCCATTTTCCCAACACCACTTGTTGGAACACACAGTTTTTCCTCCAACTTACACTTTTGGTCACTTTGTCAAAATCAAATAGCTGAGTGTTACTAGAGTTGTTTCTGCATCCTCTTCTCTGTCCCATTGATCCCTGTTTCTGATTTTTCCACTGCCATGCAATTTTTATCACTATTGCTTTTCAGTATAGTTTAAAGTCAGATATTATAAGACCTTCTGCCTTGCTCTTGTTGCCCAAGATTGTTTTTGCTACTCTGGTTTTATATGAATTTTATGATTGTTTTCTCTGGATCTGCAAAATATGCTGCTGATATTTTGATTGAGATCACACTGAATCTGCATAGTAGTTTTGGTAATATGGTCATTTTGACAATATTAAGTTCTGTCTATATAGGAAGAGTAGACATCTTTCCATTTTCTGATGTCTTCTTCAATCTCCTTTTTCAGAGTAGTGTAGTTTTCTCTGTAAAGGTCTTTCATTTCCTTTGTTTGATTGCAGGGCTGAGAGTACAGATATAGGAACACTAGAGGTCACAGCTCTGTGTGCCACCAATTACAGCTGGAGCATTTAAGGACAATACATTGCAACCTCAGACCCACTAGAGTGTTTATAGATTTCACTTAGGTATACCTCTAGTGCCACAGGAATCTATTTAGCACAGAACCAAAATACAGCCAAAAAGAAAGGAAGCCTAATGCTTCTGAGGGTGAACTACAATCAGTGGTAAATGGTAAAGGTACCTTAGCCTCCCACACCATCAGGCAAATAATTTTGAAAACAATCTGAGTATGTGTCTCTGGGGACTCATACCAACTAAATTTTGCTGTCAAAGGTGGTTAATTTTATGTGTATATTTGACTAGGCCACAGAACTTAAATATCTGGTGTAACTTGAGTCTAAATTTTCTGTGGAGGTGTTTTTAGATGACATTAGCATTTACATTAGTAGTCCTTGAGTAGAACAGATTATGTTACATAATGTGTTGGGTCTTGTTCAATGAATTGAAGGGCTTCGGAGAAAAAAAAAAGTCCCAGGTTCACAGAAGAGGGACTACTATGGCATTTGAGTAGTATCAGCTCTGCCTTGCAGAATTCGGACTAGATTAAGAGGAAAAATGTACACATATATTTGTGAATTCTGATTTTTAGATAATTTTGACTAAAATAGGTTTTGGTACTAAGAGTTCTTCTTGAGGAACATAACAATGAGTTTTTTTGAGTTGGTTCTGAGGACTCTGGAATTGTATTTTAAAACAGTATTACTCTCTTTCCAGGAACAAAGAAAGCACTGATAATCTTTGGCATGATATAGTATTAGATTTATGCAAAATATCTCCAGTGAATTTTGCTGTTTAAATATGTAACAGCAGCAAGGATCTTGATAACCAGGTAAATATTTGAAAAATTTTATGAAAAAAAAATCACAGGATTTTAGTTTCACATGTGAAACAGAAATAGTGGTTTCTGTCTCAGAGAGTTGTTATGAACATTAAGTAAATAAATGAGAGAACTCTTCTGAAATATCTGATAAGATATATGCTCAGTAAAGTGTCATACAGTATTACCAAAGCTGTCACCATGGCTTCTGTGATTGATTCTCATTTTTCACTTATTGTTATCACTTAGACAACATTTATGGCTGATTTACCAGTTCCTACACTATTTTAGTCATAGGGTTTCAGTGATGAGAATAACTTTAAATTCTCAACATCTTTGTTGGATGAAAGAAGTACTGCAAGAAACTTTAAAATGTTGTATATATTTAAAAAGAAGACCATTATTAAAGGCACTTATTGTGAGAGAAAATAAAAGCCTTGACCCGGTTGGAGAAGAGGAAAGCTATAAGAAAGAAATGAATATGAAAATGAAAACTAATGGTTGAATATTTACTAAGGCCAGAGGTGTCGCATACTGAGTCTATATGAGAATGCTTTCAGTTCTGAAAGATTTAAACCAAGGATTACCGAGTCACCTTGCAGGACTTCATAGGATGCCAGAGCAGTGTGACCATTTCTCAGAATCATGAAATTTGGAAATATTTTGGCTGAGTTTATTCCCAATTCTCAGAACACAGCCTCGTACTTCTTTGCTTCTTCAAAAACAAAACAAAACAAACAAAAAAACTCATACATTATCTACTTATGTAGTCAGAACTATTGCTCAGTGTAATAATTTATTTAAGATCAAAGCTTAAAATGCCAGATGTCCCCAATATTTTGAAGTAAGCACTGATTTTATTCATCCATTTATCTTTTACTTTGTCCACCCACTTAACAAGTCTATAACTGTTGTCTAGACCTCTCTGCCAAAATGAATTTTTCTTATATTTATTTATGTAATGGCTTTATATATTTCTAAATGTTTATTAAATGCTTCATTTAGTAGTAGATTTGATTATGATATAGCATTATTTCAACTATTTTACATACTGTTATAACTTACAGAATACATGATACATAAATATGAAGATGACATTAACTGAACACAGAAAAATCTGAAAATCTAATAGAAATAAATCTATAACTATGTGTCTTTGAATATTGTTTCTTTAATGAATAAATTCAATCCCCAGATTTTAATATACTAATTTCATAGCAAAATAAATTAACATATACAGAAGGACAAAGAAAGAAAAATCTTCTAATAACTAAAAGAAAGATAAATAATTACAAATTAAAACATAAAGGTAAACTAGTATTATAAATTAAAAAATGCACATGAATGGAAAATATACCATAAAGAGATGAGGAAAACAAAGCAAAATAAATGTAAGGTGAATACTGGATAATGAAAAAGATTGTGTTGTTGAACTTGATGCAAAAGGTAACTGATTACTGTGCCAAATAATTCTGATCGTTGTCACAAACTGTAACATTAGGAACCAAGGCAATCTCCAGTGTCAGCCTTCATATGCACTTGACTTTCCAATCACTACATTAGCATATTTTACATTTACTTGATAGAAACTTTTGCATTTCTTTTATCAAGGGAGTTTTGCATTTTTTCAATAAGGCAGAAATTATGAAAATTGAATTCTACTACTCTCTTATGAACTAGACTTTTTATTTCATCAGAGAAAAATTTTTTGAATACCAGGGAATATTAGGATCCTTATTTTTTCATTTTCATATTTTGTCCTAAGAAGTGCATCAGCCTACTATTTATTTCATTCTCATTTGAAGTTGGTAATATCAAAGCAACAAATGTACTCTTAGAATTTAATTTCTCTGTAATCTAGTGACTTGCCACCACCTTGGGCATTCAGAAGTATGGAGTGCACAGCACCAGAAGTTATAGTTGCATTTATACCTGAGCAGCCCCAGCTGCTGCCTTCTCAATACTTATAAACAGTAATCAGGAAAGTTACTGCTGTTGTTCTCAAATACTCAGCAAACTACTAAGCACTATTCTCATTCTTGTAAAAGTAATTGTCAAGTCTAATGGCTGACATTGCTTTTTCCATTAAAAACTGCATTTTATTTCACATGCGCTAGTTAGATTGGTTACAAAATAAAAAATAAAGAAATCAATAAAACATTAATATAGTCAAACCATTTCAAAGGAAAAAAAACTCTGACTGTGAATAGCAGTTAAAAAGTTTTGTTTTCTACAGTAACTGGATATTAGTTTAGAGCAATTGATTGTTTTTTAAAAATAAATACACTGTAAAAATTTTATTATGAGGAATGACTAGTTGTCATTTTCAAAATTCATATGAACAACTGATTTTATAGGATGTACTCCTTTGTTTATAACCTAACTGAAATAAACCACCAAAAATATATTCAATCCACTTTTTCTAATAATTATAGTAAAAAATAAATGATAACTAGTACTTCAGGTACCCACCTTCATAACTGTTTAAAATACAACAGAAAAATTGATGTCATTTTATTGTAAATTGACCTATTTATAAATATGTGTAAATTAAATATGATTGTGAGTTTTCAATAGAGTATGATTAATTGTCAACATTCAAATAATTGTGAAGTAGAAAATCCATAAATCTACATATTTTCAAAAAACCAAATATTTTTTATAGTTGAATCATATTGCCCATAATTATAGAAGGTTTACTTTAGCTTCTAACAATCTCGTGTTTGTAATTAATAATATTGACAACAAATATTAAAGAATTAAATAGAAAAATAATTACCTTCAACACTAATTCAAGTAATACTGAAATCTGTAGTAGACATAAGTGTCAATTAAAATGACTTCAAAGAAAACTTCGAGTTGTTCGTGGCAAATCTCCTGAATTCTCTTCTTTTTGAACCTTACTTGGGAGAGAAGTTCAATATTAAAGCTAAAGATGGGGGTATAACAACGATCTTCATGACCTCTATGACTAAGGAAAGATATTAGCAATATGGTACATAGAAATCATTCAAAACTTATTAACAAAAATAACATAATACCATGACTATTGACTTTTATATTACATAAGCCAGGATATATCAACACTGTATGTAAGTATAAACTTATTTACACACACACATTTGTCAAGAAACAGATGAAACATGTTCTGCACAAGTTTTCTTAGCCTCCTATTCACTGTCCTCAAAATATAACTTTGAATAATTCTTGAATGACATAGGAATGTTTTATTACTTAGAAAACTAAAACTAGAAAAGAAATGTGTGCTGTGAATTGGTGGATTCAGATTTTGAGTGCCTAAACCACATATAATCAGTATATGCCCTTGTTAAGAAGTGTAATTTAAAATTATTAATTAAAATTTATGTATAGATTTTGAAAGACCCTCTATGGTCAGATAGAGGTCTGACCATCTATCTTTGGTAGGTTCACAAGTCTACCAGTAGTATTTTATATTCTATCCCATAACTGACAGATTTCTCATTTGCCATATCGTTTGATTGGCTCTCTGTAACTACTATTTTATAAGATATCACAATAACATTAATAATCAGTGACTATTCTGCACTAACCGTCTGAGTTGAACGTATGTTCCCCAGACTGCTGTGCAGAACATGGCCTCCTATTACTACGTTGATGGAGCTCTTAGATACTCAAAAAGTTTCAGACAGAAACAGCATGCAATTGAGAGATTTGAGGCATTTTTTATGAATTGAAGTTAAGATACCCCTAAAATGTAACCTGTAAACTACAGTATAAACATAATTAGAGTAATAAAGATGTTTTTTTCTTTTTTTAATGTCCAAGAACTGTATGTGATAATTTCTTGTCAAAAAATACTCTAAATTGCTCTGGATTTTTCCGTGTCTCAGATTTATTGTCTTTAAAATTTTTACTAAAATATAATATATTGTTCTTTTAAAGGTCAAAAATTGAAATGATATTCAATTATTTTTAAGGTAGTCAAGTCTTAACAAAGCTATTCACCAAATTATTTCAAGTTGAAGTACATTATCTACCACAAAGACTTTCTACAGTGTAAGGCTAGGTCTGTGGGATATATTTATTAAAGTCTGAATCCAGATTAAACTCTGCAAGGTTAAATGACAAGGTTAAGTGCCTCATTTTGCAGCCCTTTTATACCTGGTGAGTGCTAAAGCTTTCCTAATGATGGGATTAAATATGGTTTCTAGCTACAAACAGTTGCTTGTAGTTCTCTGTAGGTTGGCCACTATATTCTATGCTTATCACAAACAGAGAGGAAATAACTTTCTGGGTCTTTTGTGAGTCTTTTAAAATGCACAGACTTTAGGGAAATCATATTTTCTTGAAGGAAATGAGGCATGACCAATCACACAAAACGTGAGAAAATCCCTTGATAGATGACCTTTGCCACATGTAAAAGAAACTGTTCAGTGGCTGAGGTTTCATGGATTTCATGCATGGAAATCAGATTTTCTGGCCACCAGTGCTGTTCAGTAAATAAATAATCCATCATTGTGTCAAACAGTTGAAACATGGAGATAGTGCCCTTGCTATCTGAATAGACATTTCGAGTTAATAACTTATGTAAACTGTTTGCGTGTCAGCAGTTGTGGGAGCAGTGTTCTAGTTTTCGCTGTGTAAAATAAAACCATGCAGCTTTAGTGATGTTAACTGAATGGTGAGAGCATTTGTTTGAACCTACGTATACCTAAGAACTCACTGATAGGTGGTTACGGCAGGATGAGTGTTCCCACACAGATTCTGTGGTGTGTCACACAGCATCATGCCAAATCATTAGCAGCCAGTTCCATGACAGGATTCCACATCAAATGTGTATTGTTTCATTACAACCAATTGACAACAGATTTCTTAAAATACTTGGCCATGATTCTGAGTTCTGCTTTAATCTTTATATTTTAGTAACATTGCTCTTATTTGAATAAAGTTAGTTAAAAGGAAGGGTTTTTTTTTTTGGCCCTCTAATGATTAATTTTCTCATCATTGAGAAGTCCATATTTTTGAGGCTATATACAACATTCATTTTTGAAGATTAAACTAGCTTTTCTTCTTGTATTTTCATTCTATTTTAATTTTTGTTTTAGAATTTATCCAGTTTTATTAACAAAATGTTAAAATTCTATACACACATGCACAGAGTTAATTTAGATCTTATTCCCTTAATGGAACACTTCAGGATTTCACTGAAATTCTTTTTCTCCTAAACAGGAAAGAATATTCAAGTATTTCAACAATGTTTCTGGCATTGAAAGCATTTATGTTGCTTTTAAGCTAACTCCTACATACACATTTGATATTTAAAGTACTTTCTTGATAAAATGTCATGCCTGTCCTATCACAACAAAGAGCTTCTCCTCCCTGCATTGTGGCCCGGGTTTTGCAATAGCACATCACTTACAATAGCACTTTTTGCTGTTCTGAAATACAATAGGCACTGCTTCGGAGACTAAGAAGCGCCCATTTCATCCTGTTAAATTTATTTATCCACTTGAAAAAGTCCTCATGAAATTAGTCTGTTAATTAGATTTTGAAAAAGATATACACTAAATCTCCCAGAAAAGGTAAACTGAGAAAGAAAATACAAACATTTTGTTCAAAATATCTGTTTCCATTGCAATAATTTAGGCATAAGTTTGTACTGTGTTTTATAAAAAAAGTCATATGCTATAATTTTGTCCTGATTTTATTTGATCCTGTAAGAAATTTGCTTTTAGAAATCTTTCAGAATGTCTAACATATAAGGTTTAAATCAAAATAAAATTTAAACACATGTTCAAAGAAAAGCTATTTTTAATTCAACAATTACATAAAATTGATACTCTTTAGATTATTTACTTTAAGTTTCATTTATTAAAAAAGGGACACAAAAAGTATAAAATTACTGACTAGGTAAAATAATGGGAAAAACAAACTTGATTTTCAACAATTTATAAGCAAGAAAATAGAAATAAACTAAAATAGACTTTATCAATGTTCTTGCTTATGTTCCACAACAAATAAATACTATAGTACAATTCTTGTTTTTAACTTTGTAAAATAAAATTGTAGTAAAGGAAAATTGGAAATTTGAGAATTTCTAAGAAAATCAAAGTTTCAGACATTCATTCATCAGTATCATTTCTTCTATATTAGCATCATTTGTTATACATAAATGTCTTAGTAAATATGAATGTATCTTTTCCTTTATTTCTAGTGAAAAAATATTTCATGTTATTTGTTCAAAAATTAGAAAAGCCCAAAAAAATATGACCACTGTTAACAATGTGGTCAATGTGTCCCATACACTTTGTGATGTTTTCAAAGTCTATAATTTAAAATACAAAGAGAAAGCAACAGCAAGAGGACGCACATGACAGAGAAAGAGATAAGAGGAAAAGGCAGCACTATTTTTACCATATTATTCTATATACAGTACTGATTAGCTTGTTGTAGGTAACATTATACTGTGGTAATCTTGATGCCATTTCCTAGATATAAATTTATGATGTGACTGGAATTGTGTGCCTCATGACAGCATTTGGATAAAGAAGACTGCCTATATCACAGTAGTCCCATAAAATGGAACCAAAAAATTTCCAGGAAATATCTTCTAACCTTTTGGAACATAATGGCACAATGCATTATTCATGCATGTATGGTGATATTGATAGAAAAAAAAAGAAAACCATTGGGATACCAAGTTCTAAAAGGTATAGCACATGGGGTAGGCACTATATATAATATTGGAAAATAATAATAAATGATCATGTTACTAGTTTATAAATGTGCTACTTTTCTTTTAATCATTATTTTATAGTGTGCCCTTATATAAGAATCTCTCAGCCCCCCCAAATAAAACAAAATAAAATAAAATAAAGAAAAAATCAGGATGTAGTTAAGAAAACCAAAGCCACTCTAGGACACTGGAATAGGAAGAGATGCTACGCAGGGAATTACAAGCTTAAGGTTTGCTCAAGGCACTTGGAAAATGAACAGTAAGAAGGCCACATTCAGGCATTCTGAAAATGCAGCAAATGCAAAGAACCTTCCACCAGTGACTGGAGCCACATCTCAGTGCTGCCAAAGGTTTGCTCCTCATACAGGAAATTGATTCATAGATGGACCTACAGGACTTTGTACCTGTACAACTGCCTCTGGGAAATGAGAGCTCTCTTCTCTAACCTTCAGAATTTGACGTGGAAGAGTACTAGACTGAAATCAAGGGCATGAACTTCTAATTTCTCTCATTAGATGGTAGAAAGGGCAGAGATTAAGCTAAATTAACATAGGACATTAAAAATAGCCATCAATATTTCAGTGACTTCATGTAATATTGTACTATATTTTTTTGAAAAAACTTCTAATTTTTCTGCCTTTTTATTACTGCTTCTTCCACACCTCCACAAACAAGCTGAAAGCACCTTGTCCAGGTGACAGGATCCAACAGTGTGACAAAGCTGACCTTTTACAAATTCTCCTCCCTGTCCTTCCCCAGTGACGACCTAGGAACATTCAAAGGAACCAATGAAATCAAATCTCCTGCAGGCTTTTCCTCTGCACCTATTCTGATCTTTCAGTTAGGCCACTTGCTCATAGTTACTAGCTCCCGTTTAACTACCCCCTCCTTGGTTTAGCACACTCCTTTCTAGCATCTTCTGTGTGACTCCATTTTGCTTTCAATGATGCTTTTACTCTTGTAGCTGTGTATATAATAACTATTTTCCAGAACTTTACCTAAAACATATACAATTTTCCTATAATCCATAATTTACCTTAATTTGATTTTTGAAAATATCATTTCTAATTTTGGTAGTTTTAAATCTTGTAAAGAACATTTATTCTTAAATAGCATGCAAGCATTTATATATGCCAGCTAAGGATATTACTAAAAATCCAGAAAACATAATATAGACATTATGTATTTTGCTAGCCTGAAACCTAATTCTTAAAAGAAAATAAAATGAATGTAATCTTCAGTTGGTTTTGGGGTCAAGGATGTGAATCTATAAATAATGTTAAAATTAATGATTTGTACATTATTTTATATATTAATTTTTCCAATACTGATTTTTAAAGTTAATCTATTCTGTGAAAAATATTATTGATAGTTAAAGAGGCTAATGTGTTTTAAGGTTAATTTTTTTCATCTAGACTTTTATAATCATGTTAGTAAGAAATGGCATAGTTATTAATTTAAAAAACTTAATTCAGGCTACATAACTAAATTTACTACTTTTTAAATTATCACTGTGGATAAATCCAACACACATACACACACAAACACACACACACACACATATGTGTGTATATATATACATACTAAATACAGGAATGATAAAGAAAAATAAAATCAGACCAATTTTCAGGATCCTTTTTTATTTCTTCTTCATTATCTTCAGCTTACCTATTATTTGAAAATGTGTATTGAAAAACCTTCATAGAAAGAGCTTGAGACAATGATTAAAAAATATTCACCTTCTGTATCCTATAAATGAAAATTCGATGCTTTTTAAATGAGAAACAAAGGACGGAGAGACACACACACACACACACACAGAGCAAGAGAGAGTGAGAGGGAGAGAGATAGGAGAAAGGAGGAAGAAAAGAGGGAGAGACAGAGAGCGAGAGAGAATGTGTATTCAGTTTTTTAATTTCAAATGTTACACTGCTGTAGCTCTTACAGTAACTAATGGTAATTTTATGCCAAAGTTCATCTGTATTTTTAGACATTTCCTGCTTTGTGAATGCAGTTTATCCATATTGCTTCAGCCTTTTACTTTCTTTTTATTTTTAGAAAACAGTCTATTTTTGCTCTTTTGTATACGAAAATACAGATATTTCACCCTCTGACTACATAATCCTCAGCATAAGTAATGCCTTCATTAAAAATATATAAATAAATAAATACACACACATAAATAGAGCCTGTATCTTATGCCCTGGAGAAATTCTGACTGGTTTGTTTGATACCCAAGAATAAAAGCCTTTGAAATGAATCTAATGTCATGTTATTGAAAATGTTGCTGCACAGATTAACTTTTTTCATTCTGGAATGACTTACAAAGCTTCAAGTGCCCACAAATCTCCTAAACCAGACCATTTAAGGAATCTAAATAAGCTTGCACAATTTTAAGCTTTCTGACTTTGAATGCTAGCTTTGAAGTTTTGCCAGAACCTGACTGCAGAGGAGTTGCTTTTAAAACAGAATTCATGACACTAGAATTAGTGTTGGAGGTTCAATATACCTAATAATGATCTTGACCATGTTAACCACAGACAACCATCACATATGGTACCTCTGAGTTAATCACTCTCAGAAGATAAGATGTGTAACATCCTGGCTCCAATATTTATTTATTTTCCATCTCCACACACTGAGGCTTTGGAGATTGTCCAGATTAAACAGCCAATTTCCTTAATGGTATATGGCATTTGTCCATGGCTAGGAAAACACAGAAAGGAGAGAGGAAAGAAGTTTACAAAGGTTTGAATTATAAATATCCTAATATTGCGTTCCTCTCCCCACACCCATTTTTTCTTTTTTTATTAGCTGAAAATCCAATAAGGGGGCAAAACTCCCCTGCCAAATAACTTTTTGCCAATTTCTAACCAAGACTAATTCTACTTCCACAGACTTTTTCTGGACCTTTACACAAATAAGTTTCTTCTCCTAACAGTTAATTACAAAAAACTTTTTAATGTTTGACAAAAGGTATGCATTTTCTTTTAATTTGAAGATTTGTATTTTGCTACTTAGAAATAAAAAAGGAAATTTTATGATAGGACTGTCCAGCTTTATCTTAAATTGCACTCAAAATTTCCACTCAAGGGGAAAAAATCAACAAGTTTATACTATTAGAGGACTAATTCAAAAATGGGGAGATTTATTATTGCCTTGAGTTCCTAAGATTTTCCAAGTGTTATTAATTTATGTCTAGCCTGTCTCACAAAATTAAGGGGTAGGGATGACTGCCAACAAAAATATTTGATTAGTAATTCTAATAAAGACAGGCAGGTATATTTATTCAGTCAGTACATACAAATAAGTTTCATGAAATGAATTCACATTTACACATATAAAAAGTTACAAATATACATATCTTAACAGCCATTTTAATTAAAAATCTAGATGAATAAAATAAAAATTCTGAATGTGATAATTTAGTTATCTATATTTTCATGAGATATTCTAATAAATGTGGATCTATACCAAAACTTGTTCAGCATTTCAAAAGAAAACATTAATTATAAATGCATACAGCAAATGTTTTATGTATTTGATCTGATAACAATGGCAACAAAATAAGAAACTATTTTTATGTAGATAGTATCTAGATCGTCATATTTATACAATGTGTTGGCCATAGTAAATTTTTATGTTTAGCCTATTAAAAAGGGAAATACATTATTTTATAAGCATTATAAAACATCTCATTTGATTTTACATATTAAAGGTATTTTGTATGAAATTTTGATATACTCATCAGTGTTCCAATGTATTATTTATGAATTACAAATTTTAAAAAAGTTTTTTAACATAAAGATTATAGCCATTGTTGATTTTCTGTTGTCTGGTTTTAAAGGACTGTAATGCTTTCATCCTTTTGTTTTGATTGGTTTTATACTCTTTTGTTTTGTTTGAGTTTATTGTGTGTGAAGGTGTGAACAACTGTTTCGAAGAAAACAAGAGACACTATGGTAGCCACTGTTGATTTCCCGTTGTCTCATTTTGAAGTACCGTGTTGCTTGTATTGTTCTGTTCTGTTCTGCTTTGTTTGGTTTTATTTTGTTTTGTTTTGTTTTATTCTCTTTAAAATTAAAAAAAGGCTATAATTCAATATACTTACCAGAACTGTTCTGTAATCTCCTTTACATTTACTTAAACAATTGAGAACTTTGAGAAGATAATGTTCAATAAAATTTAAAAATTATATTCAATGAAATGAGAAACAATTCAAAAACACTAGTTACTTTTGATTAACAATCTGTCAATATGAAACTTTTGTACTTGCCATTTTGGAAACTCAAAATACTGACATACACGAATACACAAGTACGCACTTACACAAGCATGCATACTTCCTTTGTTTTTCTCTGAGTTCTTAGATTATTAGTTTTCCTTTAATTTCTCTTCACTCCTTCAGCACTTCTTCCCTTTCTTTCACCCTGTCTTCCTTGCATCATTTTGTGTTTTCCTTATCTGAGAAAGTAGAATAAGTCAATTATGTTGCTTATGTTATGCCTACTCTTGACTTTTAGCCATACGACAATCATTAAACATACAGTATTCTCCTTTTGTTTTTAGGTTTTGGTGTTATTAACCTGGAAAAGTGCTGCTTCATTTGTGAGGATGTCACAAGTCTATTGATTAGATATAATACAATAAAACCAACACCATACCAACACTACAGAGTACATATACTGTATACAAATTTATATCATACTGATTTGATATGAAATTTTAATATCGTTTTATGCAAAATGTTTAAGACAAAATAATCCCCAAATAAAGCCTTATCACAGATGTATAGTTTGAAAATTTCAGACATGATAAACTATGAACCTGGTTTTATTGTCCTTCGACTCATGGTTGCATTAACCTAATTATTAATTACCTACCATATTTTTGCAGTAGTTGGTTTCTATTAAAAGACTGAACCTCAGTTAGACTGGCCATACAAAAAAAAGGCACACACAAAACAACTTTAGATATATGGTGATAATGAGTCATCGAAAGATTAAATTTTTGACATTATTTCTAAAAATAAAACTATAGAACCCATTGTTTTAAATTCATACACCATCAAAATACTGCACTTGAGCACTCTTTGAATTTTTCAGTTGAAAGGTAACAAAGGTTAAATATATTTTTAAAAATATAAAGTGAAAATAATTCTATTCAAATTAAGAATAAATATTTGTGGAGACTATGAATTAATTTATATTTCCCCCTCATTAGTGCTTAGCAGAGTAGCTTGTAAAAATAACTATTTAATAAATTCTCTTCCAATTGAATTTTATATTATTTGATTAAATAAATAAGTTGTAATTTGTGTAGTACTTTATTCCAATAGGAACATTTTCTTTCCTGCTTCTATTTATAGTATAACTAAGAATTCAGTAATTTTGTAAAATAACACAGTGTCTCAAATTTCAAAACTATAGAATTCTTACTTTACTTATTCTAACTCCCTTTTGAGGACTAAAGGAGAGTTTGTAAAAGTGTACACTTGCCTCTAAAAGTTTAAAATATTTATTGTAATGTAAGTATTCTCACTAGCAGTTGATAACAATGAATATTTTAATAATTAAATGGAAATAAATCCTTTGTTTGCTTTCATATTTTAACCCCTTGCTGGTAGATATCTACTAAATTCTGAAATATTTTAATCAAGAAAGAATTAACTCTATAAAATTACCTACCATATTTTTGCAGTAGTTGGTAAACATCCTAAATCATGAAAGCCACATTTTCTATTTTTTCCAATTATGTTAAGATACATAACTGGGGGTTTCCATTTACCACAGTGGTGAACTACTTTGTGTCAAATCAACCATCATGCTAAAAATAACCAGAAAAAAAAATCTGTGTGAAATCATCTAAAAGTCACCAAAGTAGTGAGAACATAATCACCAAGAGTCCAAATGCCAAATAGTAGGGTTCAGTATATGGTATTACTTTTCCCTTCAATGCATATACTGCTTGAAACACAGCTGAAGTGTTGTGCAAAGCTCACAAAGACAAATTGGTTTATGTGATGGAAAAGTGAAATTTAGTGAAACTTTTAAAAACAAGTGAAAAGGTTTTGTTGTTGTTTTACTTTGTTTTGTTTTTACAAAAAGAAAGTCAGGGATACAGTTTAGCATCACAGCACATACCTGACAAGGGCAAGGTCCTGAGTTCAATTCCCACTACTGAAAAAAAAAAAAAAAGGAAAAGAAAAAAGAAACTCACTGAAATCCATTTTAGTAATTGTTGTTATTAACTTGATTTTTTTAAAAATCTTCCCTTAACCTGTGGTTTGTTGGAAACAAAAGAAACTCTCTTTGGAGGACAATAGTATCAATTTTTCTTATACAATGCCATCATTCATTTAAAAACTAGCCAAACTGAAAAATACAAAGGATGCTAGTTACATATATGTGTGTGTGTATATATACATATATATATATATATATATATATATATATATATGCTGTAAATCTATCCTAAAATTATTGCATACAAATATATCTGTAATTTTAATTTAAAAGTTCACTAAAAGAGAATTGAAATGATAATTTTGTAGAGTACTTAAAAGTTAAAAGTCAACTGAAAACACTAGAACT
>RJWT010008904.1:0-25726 GCA_004365215.1 Cuniculus paca | reverse complement strand
TGGAGATAATAAGCCCATGTGAAAACTGGATCGCATCAAGCATATAATAAATGTAAAATACTAACTGCTTATAAGAAATACTCAATTTTTCTTTCCTCATAGTACTAATATTAATAAAGCATGCTACCAGTTTATTAACTTGGTAGGAGTACTATATATACCATTCCATACATTAATTATCCTGCTCTAAAATATTTAAAATGTTAAACTTTTCATTTCTACATGAATCAGAAAAGGTGACAGTTTGCCTGAGAGGAGTTTTCTAAAGAACGGGTACGACAAGGTTCCATTTAAATAATTCATGATGTCTTAGAAATAAAGATTTTTAGTAGATAAAGATTTCTGGGAGAACTCAAGACTATATAGACAATATAAAGTATTTTAAAATGTGATTTTTCATTCAATGAAATATTAAAATGTTTTTATATTCCATTCAATAATTTTGAATTACTGTACTTTGGGTAAGGAGGAGAGAAACCATCTCTACCTCTGGAGAGTGGAACTATTTCTGTACTCATATTTAGAAAATTTGATTTACCACCCATGAAAATGTTATTCAAGTAGATAACATATGAACAATTCCTTCAATGAGGCTGTTCTCGAAAACTCAAAACAATACTAAGAAAAATGCACAATACTAAAATAAACAATACTAAGAAAAATGCCTGGAAAATAGCTGAAAGTACAGTACAAATTTTGCAGACAGACTCCCTGCATTTGAACCCAGCTTTTGCTGGGATTTTGGCATGATGCTTAACTTCTTAATGTCTAAGTTCCTCATCTGTGAAATGAGAGCAATCTGAGAAATTACCTTTCATGATTATTTATGTAAGACTAAATGTTTGTACAAGTAAAATGATTAACCACTAGTATTTTATGATTTGATTAAATTAATAAAATATTACAATGCAAAGGAAAAAAAAGAATGACACTGTTTCATACTCTCAAAAGCATAAAAGGCTATCTCATACTCATGGTGATGATTACATTAGAATTAAGAGGCTGTATTAGTTTGCTCTGGATACAAAACAACAGGAATTTATTTCTTCACAATTCTAGAGGTAGAAGTCTGAGATCACAACACTCAGGGCTGATTGCTTCTGAGGACTATGAAGGAGGGGACTGCTGCAGGCCTCTCCTTTGACGTGTAGATGGCTATTTTCTCCCAGCGACTTCGCATTGTCCTTTGTTGCACAAGACTGTGTCCAGATGTCTTCTTTTTTAAGGACACTGGCTATATAGGATGAAAGCTCACCGTAATGACTTCATTTTAACTCTACTGCCTCTTCAAAGACTTTATCCCTTCCCAGGTCACTTTCTGAAAGACTGGGTGTCAGCACTTCACCGTGAATATTTGAAGAGTTATACTTTAGCCCTGAACAAAAGAGCCTGCATGACGAATATGATTTTAGAGAAAATGTGTTGTATTGCTTGGAAAGAATTTCCTCCAAAATTTTCTTATAAATTTATCATTTTCTTAAAAATCACTAGAATACCAGGAAAGCTACGTATGTGATTCCTGTTTTTATTAGTCTGGATAATCCATTGGATTTTAATTTCATAAGTTGTAAGAATATGTACTTGACTTTAGCATGGGGTTTTATTCTCTGATTCACCACTTTAATCAACAAAGCTAACCTCCTTGAGGGAAGACACCATGTATCAATTATTTTGTTCCTATAGGGCCTGAATATATAAGGGAAACCCAAACCTCTGCTGAACAGAATTTAATCAAAAACCCCTTAAAGAGATTTGACAACTGCAGTCTTGACATCCTGCTTTCATTCAGACTAAACTAATTAAATATGTTACACTTGTAGCATTTAAATTTATGTATTTCCTCACTACTTGGCACAATACACTACCTCATTGACTAAAGTTTTCTTACCTCTGTAGCTTCTCTTTACTTACATGGAAAGATCTTTTTCATCAAAAACCTTCTGTACCACTTCTCCTAGCTTCACCTTGTCATCTAATGAAGCATCTTTTTATTACCCCTCTACCGTTTTAAGGAGATATGTACGAGGCATTTACATTTATTCACAATTTGACTATTAGCCAAATAAGTTTCTGAAAAGTTGAAACACTCGTTTAATGCATAAGTTACCAAAGTCTACATCAGAAGTTTAGGAAATTATTGCAATAAAGAACTTTTCTGTGCCTCTTCAGAAGCCCAAGATAAAACAGGGAGGAAGAGAGGAAGAGAGGGCTCATGATTGCCAGGAGGATCCTGGTGGTGACATTTCTACCAGATGTAAAGAGTTCTCACAATGAGAACTTAACAGCATTTCAATTAAGGTAATCCTCAGAAATGGAGGCTCTAGGAATAGAGCCTGTATGAAGAGCTTGGCTCCTTAGGTCATCCAACAGTACAAGTGAGATCACTGGAATGGCTACAAAATGAATGTTATTTTTCATAAGCAATATTTCTAACCATGCAAATACATAGAGCCAACCAATTCTTATCTTCAGTAGATTCTTCTTCAAAAACATCTCAAATCCTAGGCTTAGTAGTTCAGGCCTGTATTTCCAGCACTTGGGAGGCCAAGGCAGGAGGACTGTTGCAAGTTCGAGGCCAACTTGTACTACATGCTACACAGTGAGTTCAAGACCCGCCAAAACTACATAGCAAGACCCTGTCTCAAAAGAAAAAGAAATAGGAAAACATCTCAAATACACAACTGGACAGTGAGGATTCAATGTCCTACCGTAACACATGGTAATTAATAATTAATGAATTATTTTTCTTTAAGGTTTAGATTATTTTGTATAAATGACATTTTAAAAGATACAATGAGTATTTCAATCATGGAAATTTGGTTTCTTTTTCTAAAGTAAATTTAAAGCAATTTACACAATTGACAAGTCTCCATGTTTTCAAGAAACATTTATTTTTTTTCATTTTTTTCCCATTGTTTTTCAAAGTACATTTAAAGTGAGGTCCTTTTTAATATGTGGAGTTTCAAAGTTGACATATTAAAATACAGGGAAATAGTTAATGAATGTATTACATTTCACCCTGTTTACTTTTTTTTTTCAGTTTTTTTTACTAGTTTTACATGTTTGTGGTACATACTGATTACATTCCTTGTGGGGAGTAGTGCGTGTACATAACACTTCTTCATTCTTTCTTCATCTACTTTTCCTCCTCTCTCTCCATCTCTTGGCCTCTTTCCTTTTTACAAAATCTGTATCTTCCTTTTTCTTATTATCTGTCATTTATTCTGGTGTTTATTTATATTTTGGGTTTCTCATGTCAGAGAACCATGCAATATTTAAGATTGTGTGTTGAATTTATTTCACTTAGCATAGTCTCAAATTGAATCCATTTTCCTATAAATACCTCAAGTTTATCTCTCTTTCTTTCAAAGTAGTATTCTATTGTGTAGAAACACCACATTTTCTTTATTCATGCATCTGCTGATAGCCATATAGGTCACTTCCAAGATTTAGGAATTATGAATTGTACTGTTATAAATATGAGTATGCATGTATCACTGTATTACGATGTCTTTAACTTTTTGGGGAAAATATCTGAGACAGACTGGATAGCATGTCATGCTAGAGTTGTGGACATTTAAGAAACAATAAAATGTTACTCAGAGTCTTGAGGATAAATAGATTTGCAATTATAAATGAGAATGAAATGAAATAATTCTCATCACTATTTTGCCAGGAGCTTGCCTACTGTGAAACACTACATCACTTTAGGAAACCAGACTTTTCTTTCTCTCCATAAACACTTATATTTAATTCTGAAGTCTAACACACATCACATAAAGTGAACTACAACAGACCTTCGTGGGTTGTGTTAGTCAGTTTTCACTCCCTATGATAAAAAACCTGAGCAAATCAACTTAAAAGATAAAAGGTTTATTCTGACTTACAGTTTCATAGATTTCAATCTATAGACAGCTGGTCCAGGTGCTTTTAGGGCGAAGAAAGGAGGACTAAGCTAAGACTGTGCCTAAATTTTAGAGCAGGCTACTGTGACTGGAGCATGACTGATCATGATGAAGTTATGTGACTTCGTAAGAGAGTATACATGTGTTGTTCTCTTTGCTGGATGAATTGGAGGGCCATGATAGGCCTTTGAGAAAAAAGTGACATTATTTGACTTCTTTTCAAGTAGAGACATTCCAAATAGACTGAAGGCAATAAGGGCAGAACTGAGGAATCAAGTCAGAAAGCTATGGCAGTAATCCAAGAGAACGGTAACAGTAGCTAAGACTAGGGCAGTTAGTAGAGTAATAGTTAGCAGTGGTTACAATCTTGAGCCAACAGGAGCTTTTGATGAGTTAAATGTGGTGTATGAGGGAAAGAGAAGAAATGACATTTTAAAGAACCAGATAGAAGCAAGGTGGAAAACATCATGAGAGGACAGACTGAAGGACTGGGAAATCATGTCAGTTATAGACATTCATTTGGGGCACGCTGCAGGCAGTTATACATATGAAATAAACATATGTCAAATATAAATTAGCCATACTCAGTGTGGAGATGACATTCAAAGTTGGAGGACTGCATGAGGTGATTAAGTAAGTTACATAGAGAGGATGGAAGTAATCCACAGAATGAGTCCTGGTTGGTCCAATGTTAAGAGGTCAGAGGGATGAAGAAGAATATGTATAGAAGAAGATGATGCAGTAGCCAGCAAAAGAACTAGAAACCAAGAGTGTGCATCTCCAAGGAGTACCCAGGAAGATAAAATGATGACATTTACATAGCAAACATTTTATTTCATTCTTCTATCTCACGGTTCTTTCATAAAAGCACTCAGTAACGTTAGCGATTATCTAGCTTACTACTTGTTAATTTTTGATCTACTGGTTTCTAATCAATATTTTAACTTTTTAATTAAGTTGCAAATCTTAATGAACATTTTTTATTTCTGAATCTTATGGTTAGCTCTTTTCATATATTCTTATAGTTAATTATTTTTACTTTGTTTTTCTCTTAATCTTCTATTTTATATATTTTAAATCATTTATAACACATCTTTTCATAATGCTCATCAGTTTGCTTTATTACCTCAACTTTAGAGGTTTCATTCATTTTATTTATCACAATAACTATTGTCTGATAAGGAATTTTTTTTGTTTTAGTGTTTTATAATTTTGTATTGTTAAGGCCCCTTCTCCGAGTTTTATTGTAAAAATATTGTGGCTAAAGAGACTTTGCATCTACTTCTTCCAAGTATCCCACACCTGTGACTGCCTTTAAGTTTAAATTCTTTATGAAGGGTTTGCAGAACCATACAGCCAAAGTAAACCAAACCAAGTACCAGTGGATGCAGGTCTATTGTTTGGAATTCTCAAAATATTTTTCCTCCTCTAAGATTCATGAAGACATACTGGGTTCCTCATCATCTTCATGTCCAACAAGCAAACCTCCTATCTTCATCCATTTCCCACAAATGCAGTCTTCTTCGAGGGCTCAAGTCTAAATGGGAGTCCCAACGTGAAGTCCCTCCCCAAGTTACAATAAATACTGAGATCTCCATGCAGCCTTGTAGCCAACTCATAATCTTTTTTTTTTTTTTTGTGGCACCTGGGATTGAACTCACGACCTCGCACTTGCCAGGCAGGTGCTTAGGCCACTGAGCTAGATCCCCGGCACCAACTCATAATCTTACATTGTACATTTAAGTTCTAGTTTTGATTCCGTTGCCTAAGGATTTCCTCTTCTTCCTTGTGAGTTTTCTTAAACTTTATCCCACATTTCTAGGTATAGTCAGTATGTTTTTGGAGGCTTGGGTCAGGAGATGGTGTTACATTATTTATTTTACCACATTACCAAAGCCAGAAATACTCTAAATATATTTCCAAGCTTCGGATCCTATGTCAAGATTAAGTAAGAAAAATGGGTCATAACTGTATAGATGACATACATAAATGAATATTATTCAAATTCGCATAGTGGGAGATCAACCTTTAAAGTATGTACAAGCCAAAGTGAAAATCTCTAGGAAAACCATAAGGTGGAAGACATGGTGATATTATTATTTGAGTATAGAATCCTTATTTTTCTATCATTGAAAATAGACATTCCTGTACCCTAGCACATTCCTTTCATGATGCTTATAGGACATAGGATAGATGAAATAGAAACAATATATTGTCATCAAATATTTGGGACCCAGCCAAGAGCCCCGACTGCCTGTGTTAAGGGTATAGCAAGAGGACAAAATAAGAAACAGAGACAAATTTAGTAATACACAATGAGTGACTGGTAAGTCAATGTCTTCTGATGGGCCAAGAGAGTGACACTCCAAGACAGCCAGTGTTTATTGGGTGTATATAGTGATAGGCGGGGCTAGCAAAATATTCAAAATTGACTAAAGACTCAAAGGTCTATGACTCAATAAGCAAGTATAATCTTGGGATGAGTCAAGAGGGCAGAGATGATTCTATGCTGAGAAGGATCTTGCCCTGGAGTGTTTTTGTTTTTTTTTAATTTTAGTGGTCTTCGTTTTAGTCTTAGTGGATGGGAGAGGATGGTTTATCCCTAAACTTTAATGGGAAATTTCAAATAGATGGCATCGATAATCCCAAGCCTTCATTTTATCCTTTAGGGAAGGATGCAAAATTAACCATTGTGAATTTGTGGTCCGCAACAATCAAACAATTGAAGTAACCTAGCAGTTTTCACTTTGAGATCATAGTCCTGATTCTGTCCTAGAATGTTTAAAGTAGTTTGTCACATGTCACAACTCTCAGAAAGTTCTACAGTTTCTCAAATTTGATTAAGCTGCAAAGATGAAAGAGCTAAGAAATATCTAATTGAATTTTGCTTTATCAATCATTTTTAGAATTCTGTGTTCGTTTATATCAGATTTTCAATTCAACTATCAAAGATAATTTCATTGCAACAAGAAATAGTCTTCGACTTAGCATTAAGAAGACCCATATAATTTGCTATCCTATTTGCCTGTTTAGGAAACCAAAAATGTGGGAGCAGAACAACACACAAATTGCTACAGTGCTGTCAGTGTCATTTTAACATGGTTAGTGTTCCAGCCAAATAAATACAGGAATCAGGACAAGAATGTGATTTTCTCTGCTCTAAATGGAGCCTTTGTTTTAAGCACCTATATTTCATTTGATAAGACAATATGTATTTAATTTTATCTTGTAACTGTAACTCCAGATTTGTCAATGTAATTCAAATTATTGTATAGGCAAATGTGTTTGTAAAACAGCATTTTGAAACTATGTGACACTAAATCATTGTTACAGTTGTTTACAATATTTACATTTGTTGAACCCATTAGACCATAAGTAACAAAACTGCTTATAAATGAAGTGTGAAGAAACTAACTGAAAGAGAAGCATATTCAAAATTTTAGACACAACTAAATTATTCTGAGATCAGGAATATAAAGAAATATAGCCTGTGACAATCCAAGTAAGTTTGAATGCTGGTATGTTGTTCCATATGTAGTAATTTTGATATCTAATTTGATATCTAATACAAAATATATTGTATCTATGGCCTAGTTTTCTGCAAAATATTTGATTAATTTCAAATTGATTCTAAACATTCTTACCTAATTCCAAAGTCATTTATATTTATTATTCCTATGTCGCTAACAATAACTCCACTCATTCAGTGAATTTAATCATTGTAATGGTTATGAATTAATGCCCTGTTTCGCTTGACACCCAGTAGCAGCAGGAAAATAGGAATCATACATACCTGATTCCCAGGCCTAAGAGCATGTTGCTGAGTCACGTGATTTTGTAAAAGGACAACTATGTGCTCCACATCTTTTCATGCCATATGCTTTCCATGTGTATAATTTTGTGATACATTTTTTGCTCAGGCTGTATTTGTATCTTTGATAATAAAAAGAAAATCTTAACAAAATAGATTTTTAAACTGAGAACAAAAATATTTCTTTATCAAAATTTAATGGACAGCATTTTTCAAGGATTTGTACTTATATGCATTTGGAGGGGTAGAGTTTTATAGTGTAAATATTAATTTTCCTGTTTATGTTTTGTTCTCATTGCTCTATATAACATATTTTTTCTTGCCTAAAAGGCAAAAAAACTAACCTAAAAATGAATGGAAACTGTATTTGATAAAATGCTTTGATTTTTTTGTAAGGAAATAATTTGTTTGCATTTGCAGCTATTACAGATTCTCTGTTTATCCATTATTTTTTCAAAAATTCTTTGAAGATGAGCAACACTGCTTTTTTTTTTCCTCTGTATTACTTTTCAATATTGTCAGGAATTTTTTATAATGGAAAAATTACTTCAGTCAAATGCCTTTATGGCATCTTGTGTACAGTTTAACGAATAACAATTGCAAAGACCAGCTTAGCAATAATCCTGCTGTCCTCATTATTGCTAGTAGATAACCACATCATTGTAGGCAATGCATTTTTCTTCACCATGCTGCATCCTCAAAAAAAAAAAATTCTGTTTTTCTTTCAGTTAAACTACTGCTGCAATAAACTCCAACCCAAGAAATCAGTCAATCACCAGTCCAGATAGTATTTCATCCACACAGTAAATGTCACATGCTATAGAAACTGAGGTCAGCAATTCCATGAACACTAAAATAACAGTCATGTATCATTTTAATCTGCTGCTCTCAAATTCAACAATATATAAAATGGACCTTTTTTTAAAATAAAATAGAAACTTTAAATTGACCTTTAATTTGTGCCATGAAAAATGGCAATATCGGCTTCTGCTAGGTCAATTGTGAATGCTGTAGGTCTTCAGAGCTGTGGAAAGCATTTGTTGAATCTGACACTATTAGTTTGCAGAGCCTAATTCCAGGTTCAAACTTCAACCCCATTGTGATCTTTCCGGCTTGACCAGAGGCAATTACACAAGCTTTGCCCATTGAGGAGGCCCTTGAGGAGGAGCTGCCAGCCCCATAGCACCCTGGTACATGGCCAGTGCACTACTACTTTCTGGAGGGAGTTGCTGTTCAAAATTCAAGGTCCCACAGGCCAAGCAGACATGCCCATAGGTAGCCCTCAGCCAGGTGTCTCCACAGGGAGGCTTCTAAGAGGAAAATTCAGCTGAGGAGCTATGTGGGCTCCTCTGCCCAGACCTTCTCAGTGCAGGACCCTGACTATGACTCTTTTCTGGACTCCGACTCAGTACTTTCTAGTCTTTGTCTTCCCCTTTCTCTTTTCCTACTCCCTTCAGCTCATAAGTAAGTGACTTTTGTTTGAGGCTCCTGGTCAACTAGATGATTCCCTCAGGCCACACTGCAGGACGACAGACCTCCATCTGCTGTTGCTCCTTGGGGAAATGGGTCCTCAGAGAGATGGTCACTGTTTTTATCCCTTACCTCACTATTACAGCAGAAGAATAAAGACTTTTGCTGTTTTTGGCGTGGGTCACTGTGCTTATTGAGCACCTTGACTCTTGAGAGCTAAAAGTGGTTCATTACTCTTGACTTTCAATTTGGTTGTTTCCTTTGAACAGCTCTTTAATAAAGCTAATGACCAAGTTCAATAGGCATTGTTAATATTGCAAATTTTGTAAAAGAGAAAATTCTGTCTCACTTCTTAGAATATATCAGCGTATATCCATATGTATGGACAAAGTGAAGAGGAATGATAAATCTGAAAATGAAACCACATAAAATCAACAATTAAAATAACCTTAGCTATGATGTCACATTAATACTACTAAAACAGTATTTCCTGTGCTGAAAATTACTGAGTTTTGGTTTCCATTATTGCATATTAAAATTTGTGACTTTATGTAATAAAAATGCCATATTCACACTCTAGCAATTAATATAATGTAAATGCTGAATTTTCCTTCTTGACAACGTTAGCATTTAACTTAATCTCTCATGAAAAAGAAGTTGTTATTATTCAAGCTACATCAGTGGAGACCAATATTATGAGCAGGAAAACAAAGTTTCATTGTTTAACAGATGCCTAATTAGGGAGCTGAGCCCTTGAACCAAGTGAGGCATGGAAATGGATAAGATAAGATTCACGTGAGGGGCACATTATTTATCAATAAGGTGATAAATGCTTCGATGAAGAGAAACACCAAAGCTCAGTTGAATTTTGGGCTGTTAATTCTTCTTTTTCCTGATTAATAATTCCCATGGCAGGACAGATCAACTTTACCATATAGCTTCTATGAAGTTAAACTGCTGATTATTTTTCCCAATGGGAGAGAAAAAAATACCTTAATGACCATAAAACTTGAATCTTGTAAAGTTTTATTTTCAAAAGCATACTATGAATATTGTTTAGTTTAATGTGGAATATGTGAAATACTGATGAAATAAAGCAAGTTTTCGGGCACTGCTGAAATCCACAGATGAACTAAATTAAAAAGATAGCATTGATAGAAATGAAATGTTCTGTGAAAAACATCTGCTTCGTATAATGCATGTCTAACAAATAATGGATCACTGTATTCTTTTTCAAGTTTTCTTTCAAAAAAAGGAAAAGTTTCTAGGCTCTTTAGGTTTTTACCATATGCATAGCTGGACTGAATATTTTAACACTATTTCTGACTTTTGAACAAATAGAACCATACACTACAATTACTAAATTACAATTATTGTACATAAAATGTGCTTCTATGATTGAGCACAGAATGCTTTTCAAGTAATTACTCTGCCATTCTGTGGCATGGTAAGTGAAGTTTAATCAGACTTTAAAAGGAAGTTAGGGATTCATAATCACAACAGGGATAATGACATAAAGCAACTTTTGCAATTTTAGAGAGTAGTGCTATGTATATCAAACTTGACCATTTTCTGAATTAGGATTCTGCAGAAGCAAACGGAAATAAGTAAGAACACAAGTCTCTGGAAATTCAAATTCTTTTATTTATGATCTATACATCTCTCAATTTATTCTGTTTATCTTCCTATTTTGCCTTCCTTAGCTCTTTACATTTTTGTCTCTTCCTGAATAGCTTGTTCCTTTCTTTCAAAATATAAACTAATCTGATCTTGGGTTTCCTTCATGTGTGTTTATGTGTATCTTACAAAAATATCCCTTGCCTTTAGGGTCAAAAGTTTAAGGAAAAATAGTATCAGCTAAGTCTGTATGACTATATTCTAGGAATATGCTTAGTTCATAGTAAAGACAGCTTAAAATACAGTATTTGTTTTGACATCTCAGTTTCAGGAAACCAGTTGAATTACTGAATTTATCCATATCAAATTAAACGTCTAGAGGAACAATAAACAATACTTAATTAAATATTAGTGTCTGTGTTTGAGTATAACCCACAGTTTATGATAGGCTTCATGGTATGGTGGTTATTTTAGTAATTAACAGTCGAAGCAGTTTAACCTGATGTTCACCTTTCCCGTTCCAACTCCTCCACCTCTGGAAACCACTGTCCAGGTTTGTGCAGGCTGACGTGTTCTTTGCTCTTCTTCCCACTACAGCACCCTCAGGCAAAGTGATTTGATGCCTGGACTGGACATACAATAATTCTTTCCTCTTATAAAATGATGGAGTAAAACATGAGGAAGATTTAACAGAAATGGCAGCTTTTTCAATTCAGCTGTGCATTGACACACATGTCTATTGATGATTGTTGGTCTCTGGCTATTCTCTGTGGCCATTGATGACCTCCATGTGCCAGGTAAAAAATGCTATCTCTATATTAAAGCTTCCTGTGTCTCTTTTTGAAGACTTTGAGGTGGTTCTTGCATGTAGGAGTTCACTTCTGCAGCAACCATAGTACTGCTTGACTGGGGTTGGACCAGGGCTGTCCCCCTCAGAAAGTCTTGGAGGTCATCAGGTCCCAGTTATTGGAAGCGCTTTTTGGAAGCGAGGTACATTTTGGTCCTTAGGGATCAGTCCTTGATGTCAATTCAAACACACTTTCAAAGTCCCACTGTCTTGTTTTGCAAGTATATTTCTCTAAAAATACTCTGATATGAATGAGATCCACAGCCTGCTGTGGGTTTTTAGATGGCATTAGAAGGTAAGTGTGCAGTGCTGAGTATAGGATCATGAGTGCTACTAGGGAGCTTCCAAAGTCCATTTAATTTTTAAGGCATGCTCAAAAGAAATCACAGAAATTTGAGAAGACAATTAAGTAAAAGAATTATATCTTAGGAAAAGATATGTGTGTGCACGTGCATGTGTGTGTGTGTGGAGAGAGAGAGAGAGAGAGCAGATCCAGGTAACTGTTCATTACCAACTTTGCAGTTACCTTGACAATCAGTATTAGAAAAACTCAATAGAGTGTGTTTCAAAGTCAAATGATAGTGAAGTTCTCACTGAATCATTATGTAAACTGAAGACATGGCATACCAATTTCCAGGACACATTTCTAAGACAAAACGTTTCAAAGAAACTAGAATGGAAGGAATGAATTTGATGATGGATACATTTCTTTTTCAATATACTTGAATAAAGAATAAAAGACCTGTTGTGATGACTGTTAATCTTTTACCTTAGAAATCCTTGTGGAGATATAAATGAAATGTTGTAAATTTTGATGAAGTAATGTATGCACATTTTTTTTTGTTTTTGTGTTTTCTATTACCTGATATAAAAAGCAACTGCCCCTCCCTTACTTGTGTCAGATTTGTTTCCTTTTTTCAGGAAAAAAACATTTTGAATTTAGATTTTTTTTCTTGAAAACTGATTTTATCTGAAAATGTACTCTCTTACCAATAGTTCTTTATCTATTTAAACCGTTACAGTTTTACTCTGAAAATAAAGATATTGTTCAATGGCAACCTCTTTTAGCTTCCCTTCCTACTGTTGTTCTTTCAGTATAGTTAGGTCATTATTTGTAATTCCTCTTCTAAAAGTCTTTAAGTAAATTTATTTGGTAACTATAAATGCTGTACTTGTACGTCTGTTTCCTGTTCTATCTACTATGCAGCATATCATGGCAGGCACTGTTGGGTTTCTGTACAGGGTATATTTCTCCTTTTCTTGTTTGGTTTACAAATCCTGATACTATCCTCATCTGCAGACTTGGAACAATAACAGTAGTGACTTTGGAGAGTTGGACTGAAGATTAGATCAGTTAATATGCATAAAATAATTAAAGATTAAAAGTATGTATAAAATGCCTAATATAACGCTTGCTGGAAGAACTGTGCTGGTTACACTTGTTACTATCATCATTACTTGAGCAACAACTATTATTATTTTTATTCTTTGGTCAGCCTCAGAGGAAGAGTCCAAATTTGTAGGGAAAACATGGGAATGTGATTCCTTTTTATCAATAGTTGAAGAGTGGACATTTGACTCTAGTTGGTCAATAAGATGTTACAGGATCTGAAAATACTCTTTTTCATTCATTCATAAGAACAGACTACACAGAGCAAAAAAAAAATGTTTTTCTACTTAAATCCCCATAAGCGCTATGCTGAGGATGATCCCATGTAAAAGTGATCATTAGGGTTTTGGTCAACCTCATGGAATCTGCAACAACAACAACAACAACAACAGAAAAAAATGCCTTAAGGATGGCAGAGAAAAAAGGCAGAGACTGGTCCTTGATGATGTGGATGAATATCCAGAGGCTCTTGGAAGGTTTAATTTCAGACATTTGCTTAAAGTGAAAATGCTGATACAGTTATTTGAACTTTATTGTGTTATTATTTTACTTGGAACTGAAAATATTGCTAACATATATTATCCCTTGATGCCCTCATCTCTTTGATTCCCCTAAATTTCCACTTTCTAACTTAGTTTATCTGCTCTTTTATTTTGTTTAGTTCAGGTAGAGTAGCAAACCAATAATCTCAATTTAAAACAAAAATTAATTATATAATGTGCAGGAGAAATAATAATTTATAGCCAAAAGCACATATAAAAATAAATGATATTGGGTATATGCAAAAAGTGTCAGAAGAAGAATATAAAGCTAAAAAGTGAATGAAAGTTATGAAAACGAATATAAAATAATGAAACACAAAGAAACAATAGCCATCTACCCAACCAAAACTTGTGGCTTATAAAAATTAGATAGTTAACCAATCTGTTGAAGAAAAAGAATTAAGCGACACTTTTTTTTTAATGTGGCAACAATAGAGATAAACTAGAGATTTAAATAAACCTACAGAAAATTTCCAGACAAGGCCTATAGATTTAAAACTTGTGTATAATAGGTGATTTTCTAGGAAAGATAGAAGTCATAAAAGAGAGATTTAGGAAGAAATTGACAGAGTGAACCTATAAGCATTAAATAAATGCTATAAGTTGTAAAAATAAAGTAATCACAAAAGGCACCAGGCATGTGTATTTTGGTAGGAGAGCACACATATTAGATATTTAACAAATGCAAAATGAATAAAGAAAAGAAATCCACAGGGAAGAAGCCAGGTAAGACTTAGGATGTAGAGAAACAATATAAATAAAGCACCCTATTTGAATCTGCAGTTAAGCAGCATTTACAAAGCCATTTAAAATGAGAATAATTCATATGAATTCATTAAAAATGTGAATCTACCTGGAGAATATAAAGAGGAAGAAAATGAATATGAGAAACTCAGATATTAGGATAATGCAGAGACAAACATTGGAAAAGAATCAGGAGTGGGAAACAGACATGACAGGGACTGAGATGCTGATTTGCAATAGATACAGCTACAAAAATCAATAGGAAAATGTTGGAACATTCACTGTATTGTACTGGGAAATTGATTATCAATATTTTAAATATAATTTTATCCATATCATTTTCATGGGCATAAATACCAAAAAAAAGTGGTAAAATTCAGTGTAAATAAGTACAAGAGCAAATCAGTCAAACTGTGGAAATTCTTTCCAAATGTAGGGCAAGAATCAAGAAGGCATAAACATAATTGGAACATCTAATATCTTGACTACTTTACAATAAAAAATAAAATCTTCCAAATAAGCAAGTCAGCATATACAACAAGATTGTCAATCTAGGCACAGAGATAGTGTTACTACAACTATAAATGGACATAAAAATACTATATAAAGAGTTTTACAAATCAAGTTCAAAACAACAAATAGATAACATGGCAAAATATATATAAAAAAAAAACTCCAGAATTTAAATATATTTGCAAAAGGATAGCCAGTCTTACACTAATTAGGAAGAATGTTCTCTAGTGCTTTTTCCTTAGAAAGCAGGACCTTTCCTCCATGTTTTCTGTAATTTTCTGTTAATAGGAAATCTGTCTAAATTACTTCATTGTGTTTTCATTCTCCCCTCGGGGGTTTTAACAGTTGCACTCCATCTTCTGGATTAAGCCTTAAATCATACCCATGTAACTGATGTGGGGGTCTTCTATACCCTTGGTAACTTGGATTCATGATGCCCAACTGTTCATCAAATCTAATTTTGATATCTAGTTGCTTTTATAGAGCGGATTCCCTACTCCAATGAAGAGAAATCCAGAAACCCGGGTAGTCAGCCTGCCCCACACAGTGCATCCTCGTAGATTTTTATGGTAGCTATTGTTTGGCATCTCTAGAGTTACAGATATGTTGTACAAAATAAAAACTCTTTCCTATGCATTAAGTGTTACTTCTCCTATGTAAATAAGTAAATTCTATCCGTTATATTTGCGACTCTTCAAATGAGACTTATAATAAAATCCAATAAGTAAGACAATTAAAGTAACATTTTCAATGTAAGAAACATGAGTTTATCATATAAAGCAGGCAGTCTTTCCTGAGTCACCTGCCTCATAGCTTTCCCATTGTTATAACCAGGAAAATATAAGGAAGATATAGTAGTACCTCAAAGTTATTAGGATTTTTTTTCAAATATTTCACCCTCTGATGTAGGGAGAGATATTCTTAGATTATGAAAGTTATCTATAAAATAGATCACATGGTCTATTACAAGAAAGGCTTACATCTCGTTCTTCAGGACCATGTTTCTAATGGTTATAAAGCTGAGACAGATGGCTCTTCATTGCTCTTTGGAAAAGATAGTCTTTTGGATCTAAAGTCTACAACAGATGCTTCAGGAGCTTTCTTGTTAGAAATAAAATAGAGAATGTTGAGAAAAGGCCAATTATCTTATTAAATGAATATTAAGCCATATGAAACAGATGTGATATTAAATATTTAGGTGGATATTTATTAGACATCTTGAAAAGATGCATGTTAAAAATCACTTTCACACTCCTTATCAGATGTAATTTTCCATAAATGTTAAGTAACAACAACAAATCTTCATTGACTTTCCTTTTGTATTTTGTGATATCATAATGATTAATATGCATACTCTATTGTGATGTCAATATGGTAAAAATATTAGAGCTTGTTCTGGTAAAAATATATGTTAAATATAAATTATACAAAACTGTCTAAAACAATAGTGCTCAAGTTTGTCAAATCTTCTAGATAAAATTGAGTTCTGAGTGGATTTCCTGAGACTTCTTAAATATTTACTATTTATTCAAGCGGTACTCAAAGAGATTTAAAAAGTGAACCATTTCACTGCAAGCTGTAAAACATCTATATACCTGGCCACTTATACATGAAGTGTATTGTATCAGGAAATGATAACTTTTATCTGGGCTAACCTCTCCTACAATAGCTAACTTCAGAGGCAATCTAAATATAGAAGCCAATTTCATTTCTAAATAATGAATGTGAATCAGGTCACTAGTAAAATTTTACAAATCAGGTCAATTGTAAAATTTTAAAGGCCAAGAATGAAATGTCATATGTAATTTATGCTGGCAGGTATGAGGTTATAGTCTGTATTTCCATAACTGGCTACCTGATGCTGTGTGGTACAATGATCTCATTCATCACACTTTTTGACAGAGAGTTGACACTGCTTTCTACTGTGTTCTTGGTTTTATTGTATTTATCCTTAAGTTGTAGGCTTTTAAAACTACATCCTAAATACTACAATCTCCCAATAAACTATTTCTTAAAACTGATTTGTCTCAGCCAGAATTACCTGCAGTCTTAAGGATTTCTATGGATCCTGAATGACTGTTATAGCTACTCTCATCTGGCAATTATTTTTCTAACAGTCACTATTTTTCAGCACTCAATACATAGGTGAAGGCAAGGCTTAATTTGCTCGAGACGTTTTTATATTTAAAGGGTCTTATTATCCATAGTTATATGTTATTATTCATAGGTATTTTTCACATTCGAAACACCACACTTTCACTTTACAGGGATGAAAGTGCAAGAGACACGAGCTTCTTTATAGCCAACAAGATTTTTAACTTGTTTGAAATCAACCAAGCTTACGTACCTCATTAATAGAGATTAGGGAAGAGGTGAGCTAAAGAAATGGCTTTCTGAGAGAAAGTGGGAGGGGAAATCCACCACCTCATGTGTTCTAGAGGCATGAAAATAAAATTTAGAGATTTCTGATTTTGCCTGAAGTTTTTAAAACTGTGTTTTCAGCTAGGTTTCAAATCAATATACAACACTCACGGGGCTAATATAGACAACGTATCAGGCCACCGATTTTGGACTATTTTGATTAAGTCTGAAAATTTACTTATGAAGTTATCTGTAAAGATGGACATTGATCCCAGATGGCATTGCTGTCCTACTTTGCAGCAATTTAAATACATAATAGGTTCCTAGTATAAGACTATGTAAAAAAAATAATAAAAGCTACTTCACATATTATAGCAATCTCTTTATTCCTCTATGTGCTGGTATTTTGAAATGGTTCTTTCACTAAAACTAGTAACTACAATCTTCTGAAAGTTTTCCCTTCCAGTGCTAAAGCTTGGATTGTTGAAATACTTTTCTTCTCAGTTTCCTAAGTGAGACACACATATTTGAAAATGCAGTATTATTTACACTGACAAAATGTATACTAACAAGGTTAGCAATTCAAACCTAAATTCACAATACCATCAAGCAGTTTAGGAAACACACAGACTTGGATAAAGTCTAATATTTGATTGGAGAAAGTCTCTTTATAAGGAAGAGGGTAAGTAAGCTATCAAATTCCTTTTTAATTTGGATTTAATAAGTATAAACCAGTGGATGTATGTTACATGTGGGCTCTCTAGTATATACTATTGGTCTTTCAGTTATCAGCCTTTACATGTTATTTGACTTTCAGTCATGTGTCAAGGAAATGTTTATACAGTATAAAGTCATTGAAATTAAAATTCATATATTTATTGCAATGAGTTTAACTTGAATTCTATAGCATCTGAATTTCACAATAGTAATGCAGTATCATAGTAGAATAACATTCTAATACCTAGCAATCTATTGATATGTATCTAACACTCGTGATCACGTATGTGTATATATGTGTACAAATATGAATATATAAAGTGTAATTTTTCCAGACTAAAGAGCTCTAATTTACAAGCTGTATGAACCCATTAATTTTTTGTTGCTTCTATTTCTTCATCAATAAAATAGACATAATAAAGATGCCATATTTCTATGGTTGCTATGTGAACAAATGTGTTAATACATGAAGAAACCCTTCTCCATCTATTTGCAATACATGTTGATTTTTATTTTGATTATTACTTTGTTAATGCTCTTTGCTTGAAATATTCCATGAACTTCTATGCCAAGAAGACTAGCACAGCAAACTGACTGAATGGGTGTGAGGTTTCTGATGCTGGATCTCTCTTGTATTTAGGATGTGAACAACACCTCTCTGCTCTTTTTGGATATAAACAACATGGGAAATAACCAGAAAAAACTTCTAGGGATTATTTTGCTAGGTAAAGGTTTTGCAGGTAATGAGGAATATCACATTATCTTTATGTCCCAATACTTCACATATTTACTTGAGCATTAAGTTTTGCTTACAAAAGGCCTGCTGAATGATAATCATGCTATGGAAATTTATATAACAGAAAAGATACCTGGGTAATTGAAGAGGAAAGGGCTTATGGTATTAATCTCAGAAGTACCACAGTCTAATACAAGACATGGTGATCCCAAAGTAAAACCAAGTCCAACACAGAAAGTTAAAAGCTACGGTGACCGATACCGGCCAGCTTATTGTCATAGCAAGCAGGGAAGAACTGTCTCTTTCAAACTGTTTTGCTAGTCCTGTAGCTAAACTGAGACACATGACCTGCCGCTGTACAACTTGGAATTGTGTCAGTCTTGAAATGAAATTGGGTGCACAAGAAGACAGGGAAAAGGAAAAAGAAACAAACAGAAATACCAACACTCTTTGTGATGTTCATATATGAAACCTAAATTTACTAGACATGAAAGCAAATAAGAAATACAAGTTTGTGTTTCCATGATTGATTATTGGCTTGGATCATCCTGTTTTGTTCAGTTGGCTTTGTACTTTGTCAACAGTGTAGTTGTTTTAGGTGACTGCGTTGAATTGGACAATTCTCTGGAAGTAGAAAACTATGTAATTATTGAGAATTTGATGTATCTCAGACACCAAGTTGAGTGACTTCTTTTTATATCATTCAATTTAATCAAAGTAACTTTCTATAAGTTAACATTTGTAGCCGGGCGTGGTGGCTCACACCTGTCATCCCAGCACTCAGGAGGCTGAGACAGGCAGATCGTTGTGAGTTCAAGACCAGCCTGGGCTACAAAGTGAGCTCAAGGCCAGCCTGAATAGCATAGTGAGACCCTGTGTCAAAAACAGGGCTGGGGATCTAGCTCAGCGGTGTAAGTCCCTGCCCGGCAAGCGCAAGGTCCTGAGTTCAATCCCTGGTGCCGAAAGAAAAAAAAAATTTGTGAGTTTTATTTTATGGGTAATATATTATAACTACCTTAATTTTTTTTTTCTTTGTACCGGGGATTGAACTCAAGACCTCGTGCTTACCAGGCAAGCACTTGTGCCACTGAGCTAAATCCCCAGCCCAACTACCTTAATTTTTTAACAACTATAAAAATACAACTCTAGACCTTGGGAAGTTATAAACAAAGAAAATAAGAAGAACTGGTGAGCCCCTGTGCCAATAAACTGTCGAGATTAGCTAAATATTCAGGGTCCTTAGCTGACAAGAATTGAGGTAAAATAAAATTAAAGATGGAAACTCTCAAAGTCATTTTGCCATTGCTATGCCTATAAGCAGACATTTAAAATGAGAGACAATTGACAGGAATAATGCATTTCTTGTCATTTTCTCAGATGTATATATGTATATGCATTTCCCTCTAAAATCTTACTATAAAATCAGGCATAATTATTGTGAAAATACCAACAACAGCAATAGAATTATGTTTCAAATGAATTTAAGCTTTGTCATCTTTAATTATTTTCTGCAGCATTGCCTTGCCAAATAAACCTGCTCCTAAGAAACATGTCATCCCTAAAAACCCCTGCACATTGCTCACTTGCCGGCTGACATTAAATTTGCTAAAGAGAATCCTGAGGCCGGTTATTTTGTGCTTTTACCTTATATGTAACTAGATTTTTCTGCCTGAAGACCATAGAATTTTTTCTTTATCCTTCAAGTTCAGTGTTACTAACCTATGTACCACTGTTCCTTATTTTATATCAACTTTTCTTGGAACACATTTTAGATTTTTGTCTCAAGACTGACTTCTCATTCAAGAAGTATCTTCCTTCTTTTAGTTGTTTTCTTTTTTCTAGAAACTCAGTAACATTCATGTTTGACCTGCTTAATCTTTTCATGTCCATCATCTTATTAATCACATTTACAAATATTTTATCTGTTTTGTGTTATATATATATTCCTTATGTTTTTTCTTATTCTTGTTTCTGTTTTGAGTAATATTAATTCTATTGCTTTCTGGCTCCAATACAGTTTTCACTCCTGTAGTACTTTGTTATTTTCATCCTATATTTTTCTGAGCTTTGCTTGTTTAGGTTTTATCTCCTAGTGTATCTTTGTTTTAATTGTTATGGTAATTTCCTTTATCTTTTCTTTAAGTTTATTTTTCCATTAGAAGACCTTTTTCTTTGGTTTATATTAGAATATAGAGGTACAGTTGCAACAGGATTTTAGGTCACCTGGGCATAATTCTTTTCTCTGTGTGTTACCTTTCTGAATTTTGAGTATTAGGTTTACCACCTTTTCTTTTGAGTATTATGTTTACCTGTGCATGTGGTTCATGCTAGAATTCTTGCTTCCAATTCATCTTTAAACAAAGTAATTTTATCTGGTCTGACTGTTTGCTCAGCAATGTAAGGTAAGGGAGATGGGTATTGATCTGAAATCACAACTTCTGCAAGGAATTGTTGAGAAGTCAACTTTTGTCACTCCCCACTTAAGACAGGCAGTCACCCAGACAGAAGGTGCTGTCTGTCAGTGAAGCTTATAGCCCATAAGGTATTTTGTTTGATGGTTCATCTTTGCTTAGTCTTGGCTGTACTATTGGATGCCGCTCATATTCTATCCTCCATTATAATTTACTACCATCATACTTTTCCTGGGTTACAAACATGCACTAGAGGAAACAGAGTTGATTGTCAACAACATCCTTCCTTTTTCTATAGTTTTTACTGGATTTTTGGAAAGTCAAATAATAACAGGCAACTTCTTTATAACGTGTTTTTTTTTTTTAATTCTGACCATTCTATTAGCTCTCCTGTCATTGGGACACGACATCTGGCAACCAACACTTAAAGAGCGAATTGTTAATATGCTTCATGGTTTCAGGGGATTCAGTCCATGGTCAGCTGGTTCCATCAAAAAACATGATGGCAGAAGGGCGTGCTGGAGAAAAAATAATTAGCTCATTGTGGCTGGGAAGCTGAACAGGTGAAAAGTGCCCGAGAGGAAGGGGTGATGAACCAGATACAATAATGCAAGTCGAACTTCAGTGACCACCCAGGCATCACATCCAAACCTGTGTACCACCAATCCCCTGGGTAGTGCCCAAGCCAATCAAGTTAATGTATTCAAGCCTAAGTAGCAAAACAATTGACTACCTCTCTTAGAATTTTATTTCATAAATTAAATTTGGCTCACTTGATTCTGTGTATAAGTCTTAGTTTTATAAGCATTTCCACATAGTCAACAGAGAATTTTCATTCTGCATTTCTATTTTCATAAGAAGTGCCAATTAACCATTCAGTGGACAACGGTTGGTACCACTCTCACTGCAATGATTTTTATATAGTAGTTCTAAATGATTCAGGTGCAATAATCCAAACTTATAAAATGTCCTCAAACTAGAATTCCAAAATTTTTAAAGCAAAAAAATATATAATTTCTGGACATATAAAGAGCAATGTTCATATATGTTTAGTTGATTAATCTGCAGTTGAATCAGAAGCTATTTACTATTTTGTCTTTCACTGGCAATTGAGACAAAGTTAAAATTAAAACATACAATAATTTCTAAATATCTTGTTCAAATTTACTTTATTTTGTCCTGAAATGTTTTCTTGCATCATTTGAAAGAGGCAGAGGGTGCAAAAACAGTCCCTCAATATCTGTTTTTGATTAATCAATGTTTAATTTTTCAGCATTGCTGAAGCAGTATTTTTCTTCCTTGGCATATAAGACCATTTTTTAAAAATTTTTGCATGAGCACATCAGCCTTTCAATTGTAAATCTTCAGTAATAAATCTCTAAAATCTGACTGTACTTTCATTCAGTGCATGATGGTGCTGAGTATTCACTTCCAATTTTAAGAAATTCTTCACTGGTAACAATAAAGTTTTAAATCACCTTAAAATCCAATTTCTCATGTGTCTTGTTTCCTATTTTACATACATGCATGATTTTCTTATTTTAAAAAAAATGGTACAAAATTTCAAAACAAGATTGTAGAAGAGTAACAGTGGTGAGCACATTGCATATTGTTATCTTCAGAATAGTTGCTCATATTATAGATATAAGAATAAAAATTGACCAAAAAGTATAGGCACAAACCTTTCTTTTCAATAAACTAATAGCAGCTACTAGTATAACTATCTTAACTATTTTGTGTCTGTGTATATATATATTTTTTTCCTTTTCCCTTCCTTCTTTTCTCCTTTCTCCCATCCCAGTTTCTCTTTCCTTTTGAACAGTTTCTTCCCATTTCACAATATCTATGGTACATTAGATGAATGACTAAACTTGCAAAAATGTGTAAATACTCTCATGTTAAAAATGAGCATTTACTTGTATTTTAAAATGATCTGTTCTCCCTCAAGAGTAAACAGATGTTGAGTTAGCAAATATTTGAAGATTAGATTGCAATAGCTACTTCCAAGCAATTATTGATCATGTCAATTATTTCTAAATTCATCTTTGTGATGTATCCTATCATGTTTCAGTTTTCTTACTGTTGCTTCGATATGCTGTAATAAGTGATGGAAAATTAGGACTTGCAGGGAAAATGGTCCAACTGCCTATCTTTTCTATGCTCCAAGGATAAAGAATTATTTTTATATTTTCAAGTGGTTTGAGTAGAAACAAAAATAACATTTAATGACACAAAACTTCCTATAAAATCCAAATTTCAGTGATCATAAATAAAGTTTTATTGGAACACCTTTAAGCCATCCACAAATTGATGTCTCATTTCTTTCATAGCAAAGTGGAATAGTTGCAAAAGAGATGTTCTGGCCTACAAACCCTAAAATAGACAGTATGAGGTTTTTTACATGAAAAAAATGTATGCTAATACTGGTGCCATAGGAAAAGTTTCTTAAATGTAGCTTTCATTCATAAGGGGCTGGGGAATGACCATGACCATAGGCCCTGAAGTTTGAAGCTTGGCTCATCCTTCAGACATTTGTAACCTTTGGAAATTTACATATTGTTTCTGCACATCAATACTGAATTTCTAATCATCAACCTGCCTACTTCAGGAAGTTGCAAAAATTCTATAAGCTATCATATGAAAAGCCCTTAGAACATTTCCCAACATGTAGGAGTAAAATTAGCATTTTTCCTGTTTGTGTCTCATTTAAATCATGTAAGATTACTAAAAATTTTAAGAGATATTCAATATTGAACTTTAAAAAAACAAAAACAACTCTCAAAATTCATTGCTGTTATATAATAGCAATCTCCTAATATAAATCCACTTGTAAATTTGTTCACATTGAATCCAGATGAAAGGTTGAAGAAAAGGCAGAGACAGTTTTAATTTGTAAAGCACAGAAAAGGATGGAGAAGAATTTTTATGCGACAGTTGAGGGATTAGAGGTAATGGGGAAGGATATCTTTCCACTACAGAAGAGAGATTAAGACTGTCCAGAAAAAGTCCATTTGATTTAACCCTTAAATCTACTTAATAAAAGAATATAATCCATATACTAGAACATAGAAAATATGTATGACATTTCACATATTCATATGTTTTTCTATATATATTTTTTCCATATGTATTTTATATGTTCTTTCCATATATATGTTAGTACATTTATTAGCAGGAAAAATGTCCTCCATGTAGCTAAATTAACTGAACACAATAACTTGCCAATGGAAGAAATTAAAATTCCACTGAAAAAGGATATTGAATTTTTGTTTATTGTTCTCTAAGGCTTTATAAGATTTCTCCAGGTAAGTTAGCTGTTTAGACTTTTAATAAAAAATTTTAAAGAGCACCAGCTTCTATGTTTCCTAAGAATTTTAGGGTTAGATATGAATTTGATTTATTTTAATACTTTAAAACTTATTAATATCTCACTTTAAAAATGTGCTCTCAAACTATATGACAATATACATGAAACTTTCTTTTTTACTGCAACATTTTAAGGTATTCAAGATAAGGTTTTTTGGGCAGTCGCCAACTCAGGTTCTGTTTGATTTCTTAAGCATATACATTTGCTATGTTGTCATAGTGATACAAGTGACATGTTAATATCCCTATCACTAAGCTAAAGCTAAACTTTATTTTTACTAGAAAGTATTTAACTTCACACTCTTCCAACAGGTACTGTATTTTTGTAATATACTATCTAGGTCTAGTATTGTTTTTTCTTGTTTCTCCATTTCTCTTTTATATTTCACCAAAGTACAAGGGCTATAGTTCCATATGAGTAAGAAATTTTACACACACACACACACAAATGTTCCTTTTATTTGAAATTCAAGAATGGCAAAACTAATTAGTAATAATGAAAATCGAAACAAAGGTTGTGCATGATGGTGTGCGAGCGTGGGTATTGAGGAAAGGGATGCAAAGGAACCTAATGGAGAGATGAAATTAGGCATCATGATCTGGATGATAGCGGTACAGATAGGCACATGTGAACAAATGTATAAAGCTGTATATTTAGTTGACTATCTTAATAAATTACACCTCAAAGTTTTAAAAAAGTGGGGAAAAAAAAGTAGTATCATTATTCTTCCTTAGTAGAATTTTAAAACCATAGCTCATCAACAAATTTGAAATAGCTATGCAGTCAGTAAATGAAAAGAGCCCAAGTCAAAGAGATTCCATGCAGTGAGGGGAGAAAGAGTGCACCTCCAAGGGGCCACCAAGACCAGGTAACCACATGACTGAAACACTCCAAATTTAGCTGCCTGTTGTTCCTTTATCAACATTCTGAAATCGCCACCACATTTTTTTTTTAAATCCTGTTGCCATCCGAAAAAAAAAAAAAGCAAAAAACATCTGGGAAAGTAGGCAACAAACAGCAGCAGCTGTGATTATTGGCACACAAAAGAAGAAAGCGCAGAAATGGCAGCACAACAGAACAGCTGTAAAACTGGGCTGAGTAGCAGCCGCGTGCCTGAGAATGGAGCACAGAGCACCAGAAGAGCCATCCAGCAGCATTCCACCTTCCAAAGCTACTAAGAAAATTGCAGCACGAGGAATAGTTCTAGTCAAATCATGAATATATATAGCCAGTAAGTCAATCCTTCCATTAAAACATGCCCAAGTTCTCGGTATCCCAAATCTTACAGTTCTGAT
>RJWT010008903.1:0-20333 GCA_004365215.1 Cuniculus paca | reverse complement strand
CATGCACACCATGGAATACTGCTCAGCACACTAAAGAATGAACTCCTGTCGTCTGCAGCCACCCGGGTGGAAGTGGTGATCACTAGAAGTGAAATCGACCACCTCAGAAGGCAAGTGCTGCACAGCCTCACACGCAGACGAAATATGAAAGAGCTGGTCCCGCAGGCATCCAGGGTGGCAGAGCTGTGGAGAGTGCAGGTAGGGGGGAGAAGCACGGATGGAGCTTCTTAGCTGCAGTCAGGAGCAGGAGCTCTGGGACTGTCACATAGCAGGGTAAAGCCTGAGAGTGACGAGGACCGTATATTCAGAAAGCTAGGAGAAAGGGTTCTGAACATTTTCTACAGAAGGAAGTGACGAATGTTTGAGAAAATGATGCTTACCCTGATTTATTGTGTAAGGTATACCTATATCGAAAGATCATGTGTCACCCATGAATATGTATCACTCACATTTCCATGTACCCATTTAGGTGAATCTAAATTTAAAAATAAAATGAAAATCACATATTTGATGAATGTAAATTTTATTCAGAAATATAAATTAATAAGAGTTGATGTCATATACATCCTAATACAGAAGACATTTTATACACACACATACACGTGCACAAGTGTGTGCACACACACACACTTCTACCAGCCTCGAATGCCTGGGGGCAACCAGTGTACCATCTAAGGGAGGGATGAGGAGAGGGAAGTGAGGGAAATCACCTGGGGGAGAGATGCACACTGTCCGAGTGATTTCAGAGCATGAACCATGCCTTTTAACATCACATATTTACACCAGTTTGTGGACATATGTTCCCCTTAAAGCTGTGCATGCATTTTCTTTGCACAAATTCTGATAAAATCGTCCAGAAAGTGGCAGCCAGGAGTGCTGTTCAGTACCACATTGCAGTGCGTTTCCTCTGCACGGGTCCCCAGCCAAGGGGGACATCTCGCTTTGACATCTGAGAACTCTTAAATCCTAGACCCTTCCTTTGCCTTCTGTGATTCCTGGGGCTGGTGGAGCCAGTCACAGGCAGCTTTGCCCTGGCCCTCCTGGCGCCTTTCCACCTGCTGCCCCACCTGCAGGCAGAGGGTTGGTAGGGGTGTAAGTGGTAACACTTGCTGTATTGATGGAGAGTAGCCCAGGAGGAATTTCGGAGACCACAGTTCGACAAAACAGAAGCTCAGCGGTTGGATCTGCTGTATACTGGCAGGCTGTGTCACAGCCTCCCTAGTGGAGGAGGGTCTAGCCCAGCATGGTGACTGTGGCAGGAACAGTCTGTCCCAAAGGTTGCTGTGGCTCCTCCACAGAGTCCCCCCACATGTTCAGAACGGGAGAGATGGGCGTGATGCAAGCAGGATCCTCTGGTTCCTGCTGCCTCTGGGTATGGCACAGTGGCGATATCGTGAAGCCAGCCTGGCCTCTGGGCAGTTCCTGCATCCTTGCCCCAGGCACTCACATTGGTGGGGCTGGAGGCTGGGAGCAAGGTGTATTCTCAGTCCATTCTGAAGAGTGGTACTGAAACCATGAGATTCTGAAGAGTCCACGTCCAGAACTTCCTGCCAGGGCTCTCCACTCATCACCTAAGAAGCATTCGCAGGACACCCAGGAGCAGCGCACCGTGCTGTCACATGGTAGCCAGGGAAGCAGTGGCTGGCCTAGCCACAGGCATCTGCCAATGTCTGTGTTGTTTCTGAAGCCTTTAACCAGGGCATGGGGCAGAGTCGAGAGTGGCCCCTGTCACTGTCACTGCTGTGTCCTTGGTGCCACAGGGTGGGGTAGGAAAGAGACACCCAGCTCAGGGTGCTGCAGAGGGCCTCAGGACATCACTGAAAAGCAGGACCTGGGTTTGGAAAGAAACGCTGACATGAACCAAGCTGGGCAAGCCCAAGAGAATGTCCCAGTGACAGGGCCGCAGAGTGACGACTTCCAGCTACAGAGCAGCCACAGAAGTAGGCAGAGCAGAGGCTCCACTGAGTGTGTTAGGCAGCAAGCATCTCTGGACACTCAGACCCAGCTCAGATCGTCCTGAGCAAGGGGCCAGTGTAGACTGGGACACCTGCAGCCTGCCCTTGTGACCATCAGGCTGACGGAGAAACCACTGTGCAGAGCTTCTGTACAGATAAGGAAGTCGTCACTCAGAGAAGTGAGCAGCACCTGGGTCCCAGCACCATGGGCTGCCCAGAGAGCCAGGATGACACTGCCCCCTCCTCCTGTGTGGCCTCTGTGTCCGAGGCTTGTCATCAAGAAAGTCTCAGGCCCACAGTGCTACACTGGGTGGGTCGCCTTGGTCAGCTTCATCCCTTATGAGAAGTTTGCATGTCCCTGTCTTCAGGGCCCCCCACAGTGACACTGTTCCTCCTGGCAGAGAGTGCTAGGGTATGGCAGGCACCATGCACGAGTGTCCAGGCAGGCACCTCCTGAGATTGGCAAGTTGCGATTTGTTGGAATAATGACCTCTGAACCCGTTTCCTGAGTGATTCACCCAAGGTGGGACCACAGCAAGTGCCTTAAAGCAGCAGCTGTGGCCCTTATGATGCAGTGTCCCAAGACAGCGCCTTCAGCTGCTGTGGCCCTAGGGGGTGCTCCTGAGTCCAGACCCAGATGTGCCTGAGGCGGAGTGAAGCTCTGTGGACCTTTGTGGAGAGATCAACAAGACAGGAAGCCTTCGAGAGGAGTACACCAAGAACCCTGGGTGTGCACAGCAAGACAAAGTCACTGCTTTGCTTTACTTTTCCATTTTCCTTTCCTCTCCTCTCCTCTCCTCTCCTCTCCCTCCTCTCCCCTCCTCTCCTCTCCCTTCCCCTTCCCTTTTTCTTTTCTTGCACTGGGGATTGAACCTAGGGTCTTTGCACCAAGCTATATCCCCAGCCCTTTGTATTTTTTATTTTGAGGTAGGGTTTCACTAAATTACCAAGTTGCCCAATCTGGGCTCCACCTGCCTCAGCCTTGTAAATGCTGGGATTACAGGCGTGCACCACCACACTTGGCCCAACCTGCTTTGTGAAGTAAGATTCTGTAAGTGGCTAAAACAAAATACAGATGTCAGCACTCAGCTCCCCAGGATGCTGCCCTTGGAGGCTGCAAACCCATATTGCCACCCTCTAACACTGACTGCTTTGTTGGTTGCTGGGCTCTGGGCAGTGCAGCAGGTGCACCGAAAGTGGAAGTGAATGCATACTCGAAGCGAGGTGGGGAGGCCACTAGGGCCTGTGGCTCCCTGATGTGCCTTTGGCCTGAGCTCAATGTTTCCATCCAGGAGATGGGCACAGGCCAGAAGTACACAGTACTGGCAGTGGGTCACTCGTGAACAGATGCTCAGTGAGGCCCCTGCTCTCTGGAGTGAAGGCCAGTGCCTCTGGGCCTGGGAAGCAGGTGTCTTATGCTTTCAGAGCAGGACACAGAGTGGGCCCACAGGGCAGCAGGCTGACTCCTGGCTGTCCCTGGGCCTTTGTGCCCTGTCCTCACATTGCCTCCCCGCAGAGCCACTTCTACAAACCACATGTGGTCTTCACTCACTGTGCCAGGATCCTGTGTCCACTGCTATGCATCAGTCACCTGCATCCCTGCCTCTGTGCCCCAATGGAACCCCTTGTCTGGGGGCAGTCAGCGCCACCTTATGGAGTTCACAGCACAACAGGGCAGGGTGCAGCCACCACAAACTGACCCTTCCAGTCTACAGCTGTCACTGCCCACTCTGCTCCCTGTCCCCAGGGTGTTCCTGAGCAAGTCACAGCTCTTGTTCTGGGAGAGGATCGGTAACCTAACCTACATTCTGGTTTAGTCCTCATTGCTGTCACTGTGGTTTTTGAGGACAAGGTCCAGGTCCAGAGTGTCCTCTCCCTCAGTCAGCCTGGCAGTTTTGGTATGGACCTGGTGTAGCTTGGCATATGGGCAGGAAGCAGGACCTGTCCCGTTTGTAAGGTGGGAAAGTAGTGCCACACGCAGTGAGCAGGAGGCAGGCATACTCAAAGGCATCCACATACATGGGGATACGATGGCACCTGCAGAAGCCATTGGAGCCTGCACCTGAGCATGACAACTGGAATAGATACCAAAGCCAGGGCTCAGAGCCACCAGCAGCCGCTGGCTGGATGTGCACAGGGGAACCCCAGGGTTTCCTGTGCCAAAAGAGGGCTGCACCATGAGTCTGCACAGGCCTAAAGTGACCCACTACCCTGCAGACTGTAGGAGCCTTCGGGTTTTTAAGAGGACTTTGGTGGCTATGGCAGAGGCCTGGCATGCCTGGGCTGTTCCCTGGCCTGAGCTCACCCTCAGGGAGGTCACAACACAGCCCTCGGTGAATGTGTCAGAACCCTACTGGAGACCCACGGGTTCTCCATGGAAGACGAGAGGCATTACCAAGGATCATGGTCAAAGAAAAGCTACCCAGGCTCCCCTGGAAAGACCACCACAAGTTAGAGCAGGCTGAGGGTGCAGGTCCAGGAGACAAGGAGGAGAACTGGTCTTGCAGCCATCCCTGTTGCTAGAACCCCCTTGTCCCTCAGCCACTGCCCATGAGGGCGTCCACACCCTGCAGGTGAGCACTCATCCGCTCCTGGCCTCCCACTCCCCGGGGCAGCCTGTGTTCTGGGGAATCTTTCAGAAACTTTTTGTTTTTATTGTTTTGTTTTAGAAAAGCAGGCATAACTGCAAATAACAAGAGGCATTATGGTAGCCTTACCAATTGCTTTTTACCCTGTTTAAAAGTCATGTACCATGCTCATTGCCTTGTTTTGATTGACTTCACTCTGTTTTGTTTTGTTTGGTTGTATTCTTTTCAAAAAAAAAAATGCAGGCATAAGTGTCAATAATGCCATGAGAAAAGCATTTTAAAAGAACATGTAGCCTTTTCCAGGTGGAACCTGCCCACAGAAACTGTGAAGCCAGTTCCCTCATCCCAATGCGCCTTGAATGTTTGTGGGTTCATCTGGCCCATGGGTTTCCCTGAGCGCTGGGCCCCAGATCCCCAAAGCACTCAGCCTCTGTGAATGGAGGAGAGAGCCCCATGCCTCTTAAAGGAGAGGAGTGCTTGCTTCTGTTCTTTTATTTTATATCTTCTTTTATTGGTACATTCCCTTGGAAGTTGGTGTGTGTACCTGACACATCTTAGTTCCCTTTTCAACCCCTTCCCTCCCCCTTCCATCTCTTGGTCCCTTTCCTTTGCAGATGGTCTGTCTCCCTCTTTCCTATTGTCTGTCTTTTATTTTGCTTTTTAATGTATCTATACTTTGAGTTTCTCACAAAGAGGAACTTTCTAAAAGGTGGGCTTGCCCTGCAAGTAGGTCCCCTGGAGGCCCTGGGAAGACCCAGCCCACCTGAGCAGCCTCGAGCAAGGTTGGGGAGTGAGGACACCCTTGGCTGTGGCCTGCGAATGTGAGTGGACCCTGCTGTGCCTGGTTCCTCTGAGACTCCTGGCAGGAGCCACTCTTGTAGAAGTTCAGCCTGGGGAGGAAACAGCTTCATCATCACCCAGGATCAGTGTGAGGGGGGAAATGAATCCTGCATGTGGAGAAGGCTCCCTGGCACTTCCTGTGGCCTCCTGATCTAGAGTTGGAATTCTGGGTCCCCCCTTGGAAGCCTGTGTGCAGCTGTGGAAGGCCACTGCAGAATGCCACTTGTCACTGTTTACAGCAGCCTTCAATATAATTACACTGTGCACTGGGAACTGGCAGAACTGGAGATAAATACACATGTGCTCTCTAGCAAGACCCACTTTGAATCTTAACTAAATTAAGTGTTAGAGACTGATGCTGTGTGGGTTCACTGTGGCCATGCCTTCTAAAATGACCAAATCTTTCAAAACACTTCATTTCCATGAAAGGAGAGCAGCATCTACAGTATGTTTAAACTGATGAGAAGCAGTGCGTTTCATTTCGCAAGGAAGAGACATTTATGAATACATAGAATAATTGGTTGGGTAATGTTAGATAATGGTTTACTTTAGGCATAAATACAGAGAACTGGTTCACATATAGCTACTTAATATTCATGTGTAATGCACAACTTTACTGTTAGTTCATTTCCTGACATTTTATAGCATAATAAACATTGTACCACTTTTTTTAAATATGAGTTTTCATTGAAATCCAGATTTGCAAATGAGTCAGCTTTTGATCTGCATTGTTTGGTTCTGAGACATCATAAACTCCACATTTTTCCTGTATTCATGTCATTCAATTCACAGACTCTGATAGGGATTTTAGGCACCAGTTTTTGTGGGAAGAGTTTTATTTCAAGTCATAGCTCTGGAACTGTTACTTTACCTGCAGTATTTTGGGGTCAAGTGTGTTTCTCAGAGGAATCTCCTCCCCTTGCCTGGCTGACCTGTGGCATCAGGGCTGGACTCATCCCATGGCATCAGGAGCTCATCTGACTTCGAAGCTCGTAAACCAACAGTGAACTGCTTGCTCCCAGAATCCAGTCTCGTCCTTGAGCACACTGGGATGGGTCAGTGGTGGCAAGGAAATGCAAATACCCCAGGATTCCTGGGGCAGCCCGATGGGTCTCAGTGCATAGAGTGGCTGCCATCACCGCATACAACATCCATGTCCCCTGAGACCACCTGAGGCTTTAGTGAGTTCATACAAGAAGGCTTACTGACCCACGTGACTTAAACTCTCTCCAAACACCGACAAACTGTTTATAGCATGGCAAAGATCTCCCAGTGAGGTTGAAAGGAAGGTTGAAAGTAGTATATAGTGGGTATATCTTGTGGGAACCGAGGTTGGACCTCTCTTTACTGCGTTGACACCATGGTTTTACATAAAATGCAATGGAAATAATAACTCCAGGACAGGAGATCCCTGATTTGGTATAGCCTGTTTCCTAGTACCCAATTTATTGAGCTTTAGGGTCCACCTCTACCCAGGGTCCCCTAGGTCTGGAGTACCTTTAGGGGTATTTCCTGCAGGAAATGGTGGAGACGAGGGTTACTGTTGATGTTGTGGGAACCCACATGACTGTGAGTGACTGAAAGCTGACCCTGTGTCAAATACCTCTCTTCTAACAATGCAAGAATGCCCTTGCACTGTCCAGTGAGGCCAGGAGTGCAGAGCGACTTCACAGGATTCCATGGCAATTGGCTGTGTGCAAACCCTCCTATGAATGAGACTGGGGACTCAACCCTTTCCTTGGGGAGTGAAGTCGTGGAGCATCCCTCAGAACAAGAGTCCCCTCGAGCTTAGAACATGAACATTTGCTAGCACTTCTGGAACCCACCTGTGCCCATCCTGGGTCAGCAGCCGCTCAGGAACAGGTCAGCAGCGGCCCCTCCTCCTGGGGCAGAACACTGCAGCTCAGGGTCACCAGCCCATTTAGTCAGGGCCCAGGCCAGCTTGGAGCCCCAGGGGGTGTGGCCGTGTCACCACTGTGACCAGTGTGTCCAGGTTTGCGTGGGAGGGCTCTGGGTCGTGGAGAAAGAGAAAGTACAGGATTGTACAAACCATTTCTGCCCGCAAGGACATCGGATTTCCATGCCAGGCATGGCCTTCATAGACACAGTTCTGTGGTCCAGCCACACAGACCCTGGGGTCCTAGTGACACACAGTGCTCCTAAGAGCTTTCCTGAACAGGTGGTGGGCTTCCCCAGTGGGCTGTTCAGAGAAAGAGCAGGAGGACAGGAGTGTTGGGATTGCCTGCTATGCCCCCTGCCTAACATGTGTCAGTGGAGAGACCATGCTCCCTCTCCATTTAAGAAACATCTGTTTTCCTGTCTCCCTGAACAGTTCTAACCTCATAGAGACGTTTCACTGTGGTGAATATATTTATATGTGCCATTTCCTTACTTGGTACATAGGCACCTCATTTCTCAAAAATCATACTGCTTTTCTACATCAAGTCAAACTGATCCTGTTCTTTGAGGAACTTTTGCTAGGAAGAACGCAGTGGCACCTGCTCTTCTCCCTGGTTGAGTTTCTGTCTGTGTTATTCCCTCCCTCCCTCTCCTCCTCTTTCTCCTCCTCCTCCTCCTCCTCCTCCTCCCCCTCCACTTAGATCCTGTTAATATCACAGAATGCTGGGGTTCGTTTTGGGAAGCTGGTGCCTGCATTTAAAATATACAACTTTCGGAGTCTGGCTTCTTTCTCTCAATGGATAGAAAAAATGTGGTTATATCCACAATGGAACATTCTTCCTTTTTTGTGACACTCTCTTTTTAGGCCTCATTCAGCCTTGGACACAGCACTTCCCTCGTTTCCCCTGACCAGTAGTTCCTCTCCTTTTTGCTGGTAGAGATTTGTCAGGCTCTAAATTGAATTGGACGCGCCCAGGGACCCACACGGCACCAGCTACAAGAACATGGCTCAGCAGGGAGTTTCCAGGAGGTCGGCAGACAGATGGCGAGCAGCAGATGTGGTTAACTAGATGGCGTGCCTTAAATCTTTACAGGAGCTGGGGTGGGGCCAGCGAAGGGACTTAAATATGATGCAAACTTCCTGTCTAAACTCTTAGTTCAGAAAAGGCTCAGCCTGGGAGTGATGCCTGTGACTCTGCTGTGAAATAAAAAGCAAAGGGTGTCTCTCCTAATCTACTTTTACAACAGTTTCAATTAAACATGGCTTTTGTATTCCCAAGAGTGAAGAGAAGAGTGAGGAATTAATACAGGATCCGGAGGTAGGAGGTGGCTCTGTGTGTCCCGTTACAGTTTTTCCAAGGTGGGAGGCTTGGGTCCAGAGGCAGTGCGGGGCTTGTGGCAAGACCTCTCCAGGCTGAGACTCACTGTGCTTCAGGACACACCTTGAAGGAGGTGCTGCCTGTCTGAAAGAAAGAATGGATGTGTCAGAGGTTTGCACAGAAACCAGGGAAAACGAGATAAGTTTTCGGGTAGTTTGAAATTGTCTTTCCTTAACCTCTAAGGAAAGGAAGTCACAGAAACAGCAGAGCCCTCACTTTCTTTCCCCCTACCCAGAAGGTCCCTTCCCCCTGCCCAGTCTTCCCCCCTCCCTCCTTCCTCACTGCATTCAGAACAGGACAGCAGTGACATTTGTCCTGGATGCTCTGTGCACTTGGTGAAGTCCTTGACTCCACCTTGTCATGTGCTGGCTCTCTTCTTTCCTATTTGCCTAAAAATCACTACTTTTCAGAAAATACCTTCCCTGGAACAAAGAACATTTGCTGGAGGGGTTGCACTCCCAGGTGGCTTTCCAGAGCAGGGCACTGATATTTCACTGCCTGTTTTGTTAGGTTTTGGAGGAGGGGTTATAGCATCTCATGAAAATGCAGTCATTTGCCCCTATGTTTACACGGGACCAGCTACACCAGGACTGCAAGACCACTGCATTCCTGTCATTCTCAAGAGTGGGCTGATGTGAGGATAGATGGTCTCTGGAAGTTTCCCAAGTGTAAAAGTGCATGTGACTTTATCCAGTAAAGGGACAGAGGATGGACAAGGAGGGGCTGTCCCAGCACTCCAAGGAGCTGAGGTGAAATCAAGCAGCCTCCATGGGAAACCTCAGGATGAGACCAGCAGCTTCAAGGTCAGAATGTGAAGGGCCCCTGTGGGGCAGGAACCCTGGCCCTCCCAGCTCTACTGGCTGAGCACACCAGGCTTTGGACTTGGGACAAACCCACCTGAGAGCCTAAGGATGAGATTCCTGTTGTGTGTTTTCCACATGGTATGAGGACAGAAGATCTGGAAATAGAGCATCATCCTCCCAACTTTGGGACGAAACAGCACCCTTACTTTTATAGCTTTGCCCTTTCAAAGGGAAGCAGCCAGAAACCTGGACACTTAGTCCTTTGCCCAAACCACTCTCTAATGAGAGTATCTAGAGCTGGTTATTCTCAGAGGGCCGGAAGCTACTCTTCACTGGTTTTTGGTCACCAGAGTTGGGCATAAACTGTGAACGAAGAGTGTGTGTTGGTGTGGACAAGAAGATCTGAAGTGCCACAGCCACACAGCCGTGTGTGTACCAGGGACACCTACAGAAGCAATGCACCAGCGCCCTCAGAACAGCATCTCCAGTAACAGCGGACTGGAGTGAGCTCAGAATCCCACCTCTGGGGACTGACTTTTCTGTGCTGCCACAAAAGTTGGACTTGTGTCTTTAGTTTTACTTAAAAAGTAAAAATTGATTAAAATCGAAAGCACTATTACGCTCCTGTGTAACTCAGGAAAATGCTGTTTTTCACACTGACAGCTACAGTTCTGAGGCTGTGTCTGAAGATACCGAGGAAGAAGTTAAACTATGCCTGGGCGGCCTCCTGCAGCCAGCCATGCCTTGCAGCTCAGGGGACCCCTGGTGCCCCTGCACCCTCAACACCTGCTGCATCTCTTCCAAGTAAACCATCCTGTTTGTAGCCTCAAGAACCATTGGGTTGGATGTGGGCATATTTTGTGTTTCCATGGTGTATGCCCATGTGGCTTGTCATGTGATGACGGTGGCCCTGCCTTGTATGATGGAGGGAAACCTTCCTTGTGCAGAGAGACAGAGCACAGTCAGACCAGTACTGATTTAGGGTCAGGAGCATGGAATCCAAGGTCTGCAGGTTGTAAACCCTCAACCCACAGACAACACCACAAACAAGAGGCCACAGCACCCTCATTGTGCACAGCGGCACTGATCATAATCCCAGCTGTGGTGTCCAGTGTACTCCCATGAGGGGAGCCCTTGGCATTTGTTAAATGAAGTAATACAAAGAGCAGCGTTTGGCAAAGAATAAACCTTCAGTCAGCCAACTACAATGATTTGTAATTGACAAATGTACCCCACACCTCCTTGACAGCGCTACTTGGGAAAATAAGGCTGCAAAAGGTGGGAGTTTTCATGTTATATTTTGCTCTGTGACTGTATTTATTTACTTATTTTTGGGTCCTTATACGAAAAACACAAGCGGCGCCTCATAGATACATGAAGGGCACATTCAGAAGCACCAGCCTGCACAAAGGGTCAGCATGGCCTGGCAGTACTGCCCATGCTGCCCAGGCACCTGAGCCTTGGCTCAGAGGAGCAGACGAGCATGTGACTCCTGGTGTCCAGTGGGCAGAAGCAGGGCCTGCAGTCTCCAAGGCACCTCACACACTGAACTGGGTCTCTCCAAGACCACGCTACACTGCAGCATTGCGTAGCCACGGCAACCAGTTCTGCACGTCCAGGCAGGTGTACCTCAGGCTGCAGCACCTCTCTTGGGGAGCAGAGGGACTCAGCACGCACCCCAGTCTGCAGTGGTCAGATTGGGCTGGAGGTCACAGGCAGCAGCTGTCCCTGCCCAGGCCACTGTCATGGTGCTGGCATGAACTCCCGTCCCCCTCCACACATGTTTCCGGGGTCATTCAGTTCTCTTACAAGGATGTGCATTATTTCTTTAATTTTGAGGAAAATATATAAATATTCATAAATATTTCATGTTCATATATATTCATGTTATGAAAGAAAAGAAACAGGAATGCAGACTTCATGGGGAGAACTGGAGTGTGTCAGCTGTGACCGAGGCCTGCGCAGCCCATGGGCATCACTGTGATGACACAGGGTTTGAGGCATCCAGTCACTTAGCTGTGACAGCAAGGTGCCTAGGGCCTGGCAGGGCGCACTGGCGCTCACAGCGCTGGAGGCTGAAGTCCCAGGTCGAGGTGCAGCAGCCGCTGTCCTGTGTCCTCGCATGGGGAGTGTTCTCTGGGTTGCTCCTCTTTCCCGTTGGCCTTGATCTCTCCATAGGTCCCATCCCCCTTCCCACCTGACCTGGTCATCTCGCCGAGGTGGAGGCTGCAGGGACAAAACATGAGACCTGCAGGAGAATAAGCACGCCTGGTGTCCAGGTTAAGTCTGACGTCCACCATGGGCTCACCATGGGAGCCCCTTGTGTCACAGGCACTTTCTTTGCTTTCTAGTGTTTTATCTAGAATGCGTTGTGTGTTTTTGGAGTCATCTGCTATAAGGATCGTCCCCCCTCTGGATTCACCCTTAGGGGGCTGTGGTGCTCCTGCTGGTCACCCACACTCTGCCTGCTTTGAGGGGCTTTCATGCCCGGAGGTTTGACTGACACATGGTGCATCCACAGTTCCCATGTCTGCTCTCAGGGGATGTTGCTGTGAGTTGGAGGGTTTCCCCATATTCAAGTTTGGCTTTGGTTCTGTTTGTGGGTGAATACGACCAGTGTCTCGGTGCAGCCATGGGGTGGTGCTGTGTGCGTCAGTGGCAGCAGCCCATTCCCTATGGTGATGGCAAATTACCCACGAAGTGCCATTCGCCTTGGGGGCATCCAAAGAGGTAAACTGCAGAACTAGAAAGCAGTGCTTTCAACAATTAACTTTAAAACAACAACAACAAAAAAGAATTAAAACACAGGCTTTCAAAACAAAATAATAGGAAATTAGCGTTAGTTAATATATTGCATTTTGTTATCTTCAAAGTAGTTCAGATTATAAGCTTTAGGCATGAAAAAAGATCAGTCAAACAATGAAAGTGCAATTAGGAGTGTGACAGTTAGGTTTTAAGTTCCATGGAAACCTGTTTTTGTTGGTTTTTTATTTTGCTTTTTCAAGCTTTATTTTCTTGTTGATGGTTTTTCTGCAAAATCTTTTGTGTAAATCACTTTCTTCGTAGTTTATGACAAAGACTCCACCTCCTGACCACTGCTTGTGGCCCACAGGGGTGACTGTGCCCAGCAGAATGGCCTGCTGCACGTGAACCTGTCTATGCACAAATTGGCCTCTTGATCTCTTGTGCAGATGGTCAGAAGAGAAAACCCTGCCGGGAAAATCCTATCAAGAACCCTGGAGTTGTGAGGGTCGTGGCTGGAAGGATCTTCAGTGCTTTAATCAGGAGCAGTTGCTTTCCAACTCACGAAATGAGGTCAGAGCTGTAGGAAGCTGTGGCCACAGGTGTGTAGCACCAGTGACCTGTGTTCTCTGAGAGCCACCTGCCATCTGTGCTCACAAGGCCTCTTTGGGCCCATGACCAGTGTCCCCTGCAGGACAGGTGCTTGCCTTGCCATCTTCTGGGTTGCAAAGGCTTCAGGACAGCTGTTGGTGCTATTCCCAGCAGGGACAGCCCTGGGGACTTGCTGCCCCTCGGCATGTGTGGGACCTTGGGCTCTGCCCCTGGCCCTCCAGTTACTCTTTCAGGAGTTCAGGCTCTTAAATGTCCCTGTCAGCAGCCATGGTTTCTGAATCAGGAGTCATGGGACTCACTCTGCAGAGCAGGCACTGGAGAGCAGGAAGTTACTGATGACCTCCCTGGTGGCCAGGCTGCCATGAAAACCCTCAGCAAGGACAGTGTGAATGGCAACTGGCACGCAGAGGCCCATGTCCAGGAGCAACCTGGATGGAGGAGGAGGAAGACTCCATTCTCATCATTCTGCAGGACCTGCAGCATCATCTCCTGCAGCACCGGACACCTGAGAACAAAGGGTAGGGCTGGCTCAGCACATCACCAGGGCAGGCGCTGTGTGCCCAAGGCAGGAGGCTGGCTATGCTCCATGGCATTCTTCTGCAGCGCAGTCATCTTAATTTATGAATAGTCTAATGGCCTAAACAAGGACACTAAGTGCCCGTCATATTCTGGAGGCGTTCTGTGCTGCGACTCCTCTTTGCTGTCTATGTCCTTTCTGTCCCTGTCGCTCTGGGTTTTGAACGCATGGCTCCCTGCTCATCAGCCAGGCTGAGACACAGATAACCTGTCCTGCTGCTCCAGGCTCTGAATGTCCCTCCTGCACCACAGTGGGTGCCAGAGGCTCTGGCCTGGTCATGGAAGATCCACCTGCTCCATCCCTGGCCTCCAGCTCTGCCATTGGTTCCACCTTGCAGGGAGGACACAAGGAACTGTGTCTCACTGAGTCCCAAGAGCTCTGGTCCCAGGCACGCAGGGGAGACACAGTGAGCAGAAGTGGTGCAGGTGGGCTGGGCAGAGAGGAGGTTTCAGCTGTTGTAGGTGCCTCCTGCCCCACTGCGATTACAGCCCAGGGCTTTAGCCTGCAGCTGGGCCCCACCCCCCTAACCACACAGCGACCTGGGCTGAGTGTGTGCTGCCTGTCACTGCCCAGCCTGTGAAGGTCCCCCTGGCCCAGACGGTGTGATACTCGCTGACACACATGAAGAGACATCTGGTGTTTGGCTTCCATTCCACACGGAAGGTCCGAGCCCATTGTCATGGCCTGGGCAGGAATCTTTCCTTCTGAGCCATGTTCTGGGCTCCCTTGGAGCTGAGCTTGTCCCGCTTTGCCTGTTGGTATTTTATCCCTGATTTGCCAATGCGGGAAGTTCATCCTGCCTGGACCACCTTGTGGATTGTATGTTGTTCTGTTTGAATGAGCTTTCAGAATCACTGATCCAAGTCTTGGTCATTCACTAATATTTCCTCAGTCACTGCTGGTTTCCAGAGCCTAATGTGTGCCTGTGTTCCCTGTGTAGCCAGGCTTTTCCGTTCCCTGTGACATCTGCAGCCTAGGCCCACCGTGGGAGGTGAAAGTCATCCTCACCCAGGAGTTGTCCTTGGTGCACACTCAGCACTTACAGTTCCAGGGCTGGAAGACCACATGGGTCCTGGAAGATCCAGTGTCCAGGTCTGCTGGGTCCTCCTGTCACTGGTTAGACGGTCAGGAGGCGCCTACCTCACCATGACCTCACCACCCGTGTAGCCCCATCTCTCAGCTCCTCAACTCAGGATCTCTGCTGGTAAATTTTAGGGGTAACAGACATTTGGTCCATGGCAAATAAGACTGCATGTTCTGTTCCACTGAGAGGGGAACAGCACCTTGAGGTGCGAATCCTGAAATACTGATGGTCAGGGGAGATCTCATTGTGACACCATAGAGAGGATCAGGGGACAATGGGGTAGGGGGAGACTCCAGACCTAACAGGAGCAGCCCCAGTCTCATCTGGATTCTTAGACAGGAGCCTATGTGGTCTCACATCCAGTGGGGTCCTCACATCACAGGTCCCGCCAGTGGCTCCAAAACACATCAGGAAATTAGGATGGAGTGCAAGGACCCCCAGGGTTGCAATGTGGGGTCCCAGCGGCCCTGGCCCATCTCTCTTGGGTTCTTCCTCCCCAGCACTCAGCCACACTGAGCTGGGCCTAGGAACACAGGGAGGAAGATGACTTCGGAGTTCTCCCAGGGTCCCATTCAAAGCTCAGTCCCTGTCCCAGGTATCTTGGACAGGTGAGATGTCATTGTGATCTGAGTTCGGCCTCCTCCTTTGTGAGTCTCCCCCTTCATGACTTAGGGTGTGGCAAAATGTTACTGGGTCCTCTCAGCTGTCTTTTGGGGATCCAGGCTCTGATGTGGCTGAGGAAAGAAATGATGGCATGGTGGCAACTGCCTTCCTGAGGGTGGTTCTGTGCTGAGGATCCAGTTGGACTCATATGTGGACCAGGGAGGACTTCGGAGGTGGCACGGTGAGGGCAGGTGATGTCAGGGAGCCTCCACAGCTACATGCATTGTGAATTGACTCCTTTCTGAGACCTCATAGTCAGATTTTCCAACAAAATGGAAACTGACCTGAAGGAGCGAGCAGACCTAAGTTCAGGACTGCCAGGTCCAGGATCTGGAACCCGGCCCAGCATAAGCAGAGAGGGAAGCAGGGATCCAAACACTGCTTCTAAACATTCTCCTGCGACCCCATCGAAGACACGAACAGACTCATTTATGTTTGTAAAATGTTGAAAATAGCCTTGAAGTTCTCAGCTGGAGAAGTGATAAGGGGAACAGGACCAGAGCCTGACACCTGAACCACATTCTTGAAGAATTTTTCACAGAGTGAGTAAAATGCTGAGGGTATAAAGATCATTGAAAATTACATGATCCAAGGCCAAATATAAATCACAGAAATGATAAATGATACAGAAGACTAATGCTTGCATTTGGATTTGAGATGACTTTTTGTTGCTCTTTACGTTTTACAATATCCTCCAAAATTTCCGAAATGTGCTCATATTAAGTTTAAAATGGATAAACATATATTAAAACTATATGTAGAAAAACTTTTAAAATGATTTGAAAAAAACCTATCTGAAGTACTTTTCTGTTTCCTAGGGGATTTAAGCATTTCTGTATCACATCTACAAATATTCTTCACATGATGTCAATGTAGACAGTAGTCTCTTGCAAAGAACCTCTTGAAAGATTTTGAATAGTAACTTTGCTTTTTTAATGTACAGGTTTGAAGATCTCCAATGTTATCAGAGGTTGCTATATGGACTGTGTGTATATCAACTGGATAATAAGAGGAAATGTTTTGTGGTGGTTCACCACTAAATTCAAGGGTTACGCAAAGTTTTCTTTCTCTTTGGAAGAAAGCTGTACTATAAATAAGCTGTACACATTTCATCATTTTAAATCTAATACCAGATGCAGGCTTAGTCAGCAGGTTCATTGGACATACGTGCACACTGACAGAACATGACAAGACTGAGTACCAGATAGAGAGATGAAGAGGACAGCTGGTGTTCTTCAGGGCTGTGACAGACAGTTGTAATGAATGATTTGAGGCTGATGTGGAACATCTTTTGCAGAAGTGCCATGAAAAGAGAAGACATGGCATTTCTGTCTCTCAGATCTGAAAAGGGCAAATATTATACCGTGCTTTTCTGGCTCCTGGTGTGAAAGGGCCTGGGGGGAAGAGCAGCATTTAAGTGTGGAGGTGCAAAGGCCCTGTCCGGGCTACGGCGGGCCGTGGAAATCCTCCACTAGAGCAGTAGGGTCAGGATGCATAATGTCTGTGGTTGGAGTCACAGAATCTGGAGGATGGGGAAATGTGCAGAAGGAGATTAGAGGAAAGATGCTACAGTGGGTCAGGGAACCTGGAGAAAGGCAAAAACTGGGTGAAGTCTGAGGGTGCATCTGGCTGGGAGATGGTCACCTGGGTTCCCTGATGTGATGGGGTTGACATGGCAGTGTCCTCAGCTGTTTCAGATGCAGTGTTGTCTGAGGGCTCTCCTGTCCATGGAGGTCTGACTGGTCTTAGCTGGTCCCCAGGGTCCCAGCAGGGTGGCTCCCTGGTGTCCAAGGGAGTAGTTGGCAGCCCTCAGGTCAGAGGGTCTGGGCTGTAGCTCCCACAGCCCCAGACAATTCTCAGAGGACAGCGCTCTCCTCTGCTTGCTTTGCTTCTCCTCTCATCTAAGATGGGTGGGTAGTTGATGGGGTCCAGACTGGTGAGGGGTCTGTCCTCTCTCCTGCACCCTCCACATTCCCTCAGCGCCCCAGGTCCACACTCTTGGTGTTGTTCCTACCTCTTTGATGTTTCCTTATGCTGCTGTAAATTTCATGTAAATCAAAAATTAATATTTTATGAAAATAAAATGAAATTATAAAATAATTCAGTGGGTGTTTATTGATGTGTAGAATAAAAGTTGTTTATTGCTGTTAAAGGGGTTCGTTGATGATGTGTAGAAGTAAAGTTATTTGTTTCTAGAGATCTGTGTCTCTGTACTGTTAAACGGTGCATTTTCTGTAGTTTTCTTGGACTTTCTGTACACATTGTGAGCTGAGCGCAGGTTTTGCTCTCTTCCTTCTGTGTTGTTCCATTGGCATCTCTGGAAGCCTGGTCCCACTGTGCCCAGCAGAAGTGAGGGTGATGGTATCCATTTGTCCTCAATTCAACGGGAAAATGTCCAGCATTTCTGCCTTTTAAAGAGCATTTGCCTTGTCCTTTATCAGTTATAAAGTCCTCTCTGCTCTACTTCCTCTCTGCTCTTTTGTGTGCTGCGTTGAAGTTTGCTTTTTCTTACCAACACGATCATTTAGTTTTTATTTTGTAATATAATGTTAGGTTGATTGATCTTTGAATGGTGAACTAAACTTGCATTCCTGAAAATCTTTTTGTTCGTGATTTTACTGTATCACATGGTATTCGCTGATATTTTATTTAGTGATTTTTCATGCATGTTTATCACAGATTGCCTAATTTCTTTTTTAAAAATTCCTTTGTCTGGTTCAGAAGTAAGGTTAATCTGGCTTATAAACAAGTTTGGGAAGTGTTCTTTTTCTCCTACTTTGGATATTTTGTATAAAGACCTTGATTATTCTTAAAACTGTGGGATATTTCTGGGAGTCCATGTTCCCTCATGATTCTTCCTTGTGAAGGTTCCTAACTACAGATTTCTTTCCTGGACATCAAACTGTTGGGGTTTATATTTCTTCTGTTGGTTTTTGTAAGTTATTTCCAAGGAATTTTCCCTTTTCAATTGGATTTGCAAATTTGTGATGTAAAACTGTTCACACTGTTGTCTTTAAACTCTTTAAATGGTAGTTCCAGAAAATTGTCAGATCTGAGATAATTTTCCCTTTCCATTTTTTATATCATTGCCTTAAGTCTTTTTTTGTTTTATTAGTTCGGCTTTGATTTTTTTCTGCACTTTTTTTTACTTGGTTTCTGCTTTTATCTTTATTATTATCTTTTTATTTTTATTATGGTTTTCATTTTGGACTCATTTTCTGTTATTCTCACGTCTGATTGATGCATTGACTTACCTCTTCAACATGCTCCTTTTTATAAAGTTGCAACTTTTCTTATATTCAGCACTAGGGGTATCTCATGAGTTTCATTATGTAATTCTTGGCCTTTGGTTCAAGCTGTTTTTAATTTTTCATTGATTTCTCTTGAATTTTTAGACACATGTTCTTTAATTTTGAGATAGTCATTCACTAGTTAGCTTTCTTATTATTGGGCTCAAATTCAATTCTACTACAGTTAGACATAGTAGAATATGTTCTGAATGATCTCATTCACTTCAAATTTTGTGGGACTTGCTTGGTTTCAGCATAAATCAACTCTGGCAAGTGTTCTGTATGTACTTAAGAATGAAATTCGATTCCTGTCTTCTCCAAGTATCTATAGCTGAATATTATGAATTATCTTGTTTAGATCTTTTAAGCCCTTACTGAGACTTTCTGATTAATCTGTCTGCTTAACCTATCCAATTTTATTTATTTGTTTATTATGTAGGACACAGGCATTCAGATTGTATGGCTTCCTGCCTATTCCCCTCTTAGAATCATGAAATACTTTCCTTACTACTACCCTTCATGTTTACCTTAAAATCTGCATTTTCTGGTACTTAGTATATAGCGATTTATATGTTCAAATATCTGTTTTAGCATTTAAGCTGTATTTCTTATGTACATGGTTGTTATTTTAATCTAAACTGTGTATATGAAATGTAGTTCCTGACATTTTGGTATTTAAATCTACCATATTACTATTTATCATCTGTTTTCCCCTATTTTTATTGTCTCTTTTTTTTGTTCTGTAGTGTACTAGCCCAGATTTGCTTTATTTCGTTTTGTCCTCTCTTGGCTTCTTTACACGTCACACTACTTGTCTCTGCGTGGCCGCCCTCAGGGTCACTGCAGCCGCCGTGGGTTACTGGAAACCACCACAAGCGCCCTGATACTGTTGCTTCCATACAGCACCAAGACCTCGGACGTTCATTCCCAAGTGCTTTGCCTCAGTCATATGAATCCTGCACTTACTTTAAGATAAGCAGGACATCACAATTACTGGTTTGCGCAGTTGACGCTAATTTAGATTCATTTACTCACCTGCTTGTTTTATTCCGGTCATCTGTTCATCCTCTGGTTTGTGTCTGGATCACATCCCTTCTCCTGGCAGAGCTCCCAGAGTCCTGTGTAAGTGTGGATCTCCTGGTAATGAATTACCTCACTTTTTGTTGTTTAAATGTCCTCATTTGGCCTTCATTTTAAAGATGTTTTTGCAAGCTGCAGAATTAGAGGTGGGCATTTATTTTCTTCTAAGTTTGGAAAGATGTCTGTGTTAGTTTTCTGTCACTGTGACAGAATACCTGGCAGCGTAGAAGAAGGAAAGTCCGTTTTGGTTCAGGTTTCAGGAGTTTTGGTCCACAGTAGCCTGGCCCTGTCATGCTGGCCCTAGGCAAGGCCACACACAGTGGTGGGAGCACTTGGCAGGGGCTGCTCGCCTCGTGGCAGCAGAGAGCCAGCGAGAGACAGGAAGGGGCAGGGTCCCAGTGTCTCCCACAGCCATGCCCCAGTGACCTCACTGGGCTCCACCACCTCCCAGTAGCTCCACAGGCTGGGGCGAGGCCTGCCACCCTGGACACTCTGGTCCCATCTGTGGCCGTGTCACCCGTTGTCTTTCCCAGAAACCCACATCACCTCAAGACGGTCTGACGCCTTGCTCAGCGAGGCACAGGTGTCGGGAAAGGAAATAAGAGGGACTGACTGGGATGGGGCTAGAGTGAAAACCTAGAGACTTGAAAACTGGAAAAACGTGTGGGGGTCTGAGACATAGTGTCTTTTTAGCTCACTGACTTTTTCTGTCAGATAAGCTTTTCAACTTAAAAATATAGACAAGAGAAACACAGGTAACATCCCTCCCTGAGATCACTGTCCTTCTCCTGCCACTCCTCCTATCTGATGAACTTGTACAT
>RJWT010008902.1:0-25713 GCA_004365215.1 Cuniculus paca | reverse complement strand
TGCCATTGAGCTAAATCCCCGGCCCTTACAGCATATCTTCTTATTTAATGTGTACAGGACATTGTGCACATAGCATGTGAAGAAATTTACTGTGAGTATGTCTTTCTAAGGGAAATCAATGGAAGGAAGAAGAATTGTTGAAATGATATACATATGTCACAGTTCCCAGCTATTACTCTCTAAAATCCCAGTTCTAAAAGAGTAAACTTGCAAATCACTTTCTGCTTCTCAAATTCTTATCACATCCATAATATTTCCCTTGGCCACTTCCTCACCAGTCTCTCTCTCTCAAAATAAATCAATCGCTTACAGGACCCAGTTTTAGCCAGTTTTACTCACTTCATTTGCTTCCCTCCATTTTTTTGCCACACTTGTATTCAAGCTGCCCTCCTCTTCCCCTGGGTTATACAAAGACCCTCCCCCTCCGCCCCACATTGCTCTCTCTACCTTCTGTCTCACTCTCGTCTACCATTTCCCAAACTCAGTACCCTTTTGAGAAATAACACTTGACCTGCCACTGCTCTGCCTGAAACTTTTCCAAACTTTTCCCCTTAGAATAAATCCCAGATTCTTCATGGTAATTTTCTAGGTATGGCCTTGTCTGGTTTCAGCCTTGGTGAAAACTGGTTCCTCTACCAGTACTCCCTAACTCCATGAGTACTTCTCTTAGCAGGAGACCTGTTCCGGGTAGTCCTGGGGCCACACTGCTTGGTCCAAAGCTTTTCTCCACCAACTTCTGTGGGACTGAGCCCTTTCTCAACTTTTCCATGTGTTGACGCTGCTTATTAAAGCAGGATAAAAACTGCATTTGTCATAAGGTTATGAGGACTTAAGTTAGATTTGTCATATAAAGCCTGGTACATAGTCAGAACAAAATTTGTTTCCTTTGTTATGTTTATTCCTTTGTTGTTCTCCCCAGAAGGGCTTCATTAAGAAGGCATGAGGATTAAATGAAACAACAGAGTAAAAACTCCTAGAGTAATTCTGACAGTCTCTGTAAAGACTGTCTTATTTCATTCTTTCTTTCCAGTCTATGCTAATCTCCACCTCAGGGCTATGTTTTCTCCCATAAATAAACATTGCTCTTGTGCAATCACACCCACCTCTTTCAGGAGTGCAGATGAGAGACCACGTTTACGAAGACAGTAATTTTAAGGATTTTGTCATTGTGAATTTTGTTAGGTTGGCACTTTTATTTCCAAAACAGAGCTTCGTTTTGTTGTTATTTATCCACTTCCTCCCTCTCTCTTTTCTGTGTGGTTGCAGCTTTTAAAGACTTAATTAGAGTAATAAAAAAAATCCCAACTTTGCCTTTTCCCCCCTTTTAATAACAAGAAAAGTTGAGAGGCATCTGTGGGAGAATGGTATTTGAAAACTGCTACCAATCTGAAGTTTCATTTCTCACTGCTTCTAGGCACATTTGCAAATCAGTGCTGACATGTGCAAATGAGTTTGTGAAAAAACAAAAATATATATGTTACAAAGTGTTCTGAAGATTATTGTGGGGAATAAGGATAACTAATGTGGGAGTTTCTGCTTGATGTTGAGTCTTTCACGGGATGAGCAGTTTCCTCCCCAGTAATCTTTAGCAAAGTGGGAACAAAGTTGAATTTTTTGCCCTTTGGATGCCTTGTAGAAGGTTTGCATTGTTTTCCTCATTGAAATTAAAATAAAAATAGTAAAAAATTCAAATTCTTCAAACATTTTCCTCTTATTCATAGGCAATTAAAATACCACTTCATATGCATTTTTACAGAAACCAAAACAAAACAAAACAAGAAGTTCAACCAAGGGCAGGTGATGAAGATGAAGAAGAGCTAGAAACCATGCTAGGGAGACAGAGAAGTGACAGAAGGAACTGGGGTATACCATACAGGAAAGGAAAGAGGGAACAGTGTTGCTTCAAGGTAACACTTCATTCTTAAAACATCAGCATCACTTTAAGCTTCACTGAAAGAATGCTTCAGTTAAGACTTCCAGCCTGCTCATCTGCCAGGCCCTCTCCCAAATCCACACCAGTTGTCCAAACTCTCTGTCCTGGTTTGCAAAAGAGAGACCATGATCCATTACCTTCTTCTGCAACCGTCTCATCCCTTCTTGCCTCATGTCATTAATACAGTGCTGTGGTTAAAAGCAAAGGCTTTGATGTCTCATGGTTCAAACTCTTCAAACAGTTTCCTCAAAGCTCTCTCATTTGATGGTTAAGAAGTATCAATAGGCAATTAGAATCCCAATTCATATGTACTGATAAGGGAAAAATATGTGTGAGTGTATGTGCGTGTGCACATGTGTGTATGTATATAAATAGAGATAAATAGAAAAAAATATATATATACACATATATTCTTTAAGAGAATTTATTGGTAAGCTTATAGGATCACAGGCAGAAGAGTCCATAATGGCCACCTGTGTGCTGCAGAGCCAGAGCGCTGCTCAGTCCAACAAGCTAGAAATAGTGGGACAAGAGTGTCTAGGATACAGCATCAGTCTGAGACTGATGGTCTGGAAGATCTCTGTAGAGCTGCTGGTATGAGTCTGCATTGGAAGTCTGAAGAAACTAGAGTCTGATGTCCACAGGGAATAGCAGCAAAAGACATGCCTGCTCAAGAACAATAGAAGTCTTTAAATATGCATCAACCTACTTTTTTTATTCCACCTTAGTTACTTCCCTTGTAGCTGAGGCACAATTACTGACACCCACAATTTAAATGAGGAAAGGTTTATTTTGGCTCACAGTTTGTAGTTTTAATCCATAGTAACCTGGTTCCAAGGCAGAGGAGCATGGCACAGGGGCATGGCAGAGTAGAATCAGCTGATCGCATGGAAGGCAGGAAGCAAAGAGAGCAATCAAGGGAGTTGGAAGGGGATAAACCCTTACAGACCACACCCTGCAGTGCTCCACCTCCTCTAACCAGGCTTCAGCTCCCAGACCACATTTAGCTATAAACCATGGACTAATCCACTGATGAGTATCATTCACCCATTTTCCAATCATCTTTGAAAAGCCCCACCTATAAGCACATGAAGCTTTGCAGGGAACAGCTAGATATAAACCATAGCACTACCCAAGCTGTAAGCCTATTAATTAGTGCCAGCCAAAATCAGAATAGGTCTTTCCCCCCTCTGTTTGCTAGCCTATATGCCAATCATCTCTAGAAAGAACTGGCTGGCACATCCAGGCATTACTTCACCTGGTCAAGGTGACACTGACTACTAAGGGTCCCATCTATGCTTTACCGTTTACTACAGAGTGACCTTGGATAATTTGTTCACTCATTTAACAACTACACATTTATGATTCTTTTCTGTGCCAATCACTCTCTTAAATTCATTTCTGTTCAGAGACTAATAAGAACCCCAATCTTATTTTGTAGTGTGGTAGACTAGGAATGATACATGGGAAAGGCTAAGCATAGTAACTAGCTCATGCCAGGTGCTCCAAAAATGATCACTATTATTAGTGCTACCACTGTCAGTATTAATTTATCTGTTCTCAAAAGGAAAGGTATGAGTCCCATATGGTTTATGGCTTTTAGAAATTCTCCCTTCTAATAATGGATGAGAGGTACTCAAATGAGGGAATTTCTCAGCCAGATAAGCAATACATGCTGTGAAGGGGGAATAAAAGGACTTGATGCACAGGAAGGTAAATCGAGAGAACAAGGAGGTGGGGACAAGCATCCCAGGCAGCAAGGACATGCTGACAGTGAGGCTTCTCAGATAATCAAGATCTTGTTTTGCTGTTTGTTTTCTAACTGGGAAAATTTTTACCATTTGTATAACATTTGCAGAACAAACAGACCTGTGATTTGGTTTGCAATTTTTGCAGCTGATCTCATACCATTGCACTGGTATTTCTATAACAGTCCTGTGATCTTTCCAGCAGCAGCCCATTCCCTCCAGGAATATTGTGTTGGGACCTAGGGATGTCAGGGAAGTCCATGGTCAAGTTTCAGGTTATGCTCTCCTCGAACTGAACCAATCTCTTTCTATTGCCATGCTTGTCTCTCTAAGGATACCTTGGTCCTTCACATCACAGGGCTGCCTTGTTCATAGTAACCAACATGCTTCACATCACCCCTTTGTATCACGAAGTCACAAATCTGAGTGTAAAGGCGCCAACCTGTTCAACTCTTCGTTACTTGAAGTTCCTGGCACATAATAGGTGACCAGTCAGTGATTGATATAATAAATGGCACAGAATCAAATATGCTCTGCTAGGATAGAATAGAAAAAGAAAACAGGGTACAGCAAATAGGATACAGGAAACAGGATAGCTTGAAGCAGAGTACGGTAAGATAACGGAATAAAATTTTATACGTAGATCCCTATAACATGAAGCATAATAATATTGATAAGTTTGTGTGAAAAATATCTACAAAATTCTTTTAAATGAATGATTTACTGGGTCAGAAATGGTGAAAACTTCCAAATAGAAAATCAACTGTAATAAAAACAAAGATTTTTGTTTGTTTGTTTTGTTATGTTTTTGGTGTCTCAGCATACACATTGGAAGTGATGATAAGTTCTTTCTTAAATCATTTTTGAATCTATATAAACACCTAGACAGTATGTAAGTAGCCAAAGAGAATAGGTAATGGACCACCTGTTACCCAGTATTGCCCTTTAGCTGTGTTTTCATTTTATTAGACATAAACTCAACCGAAAATGTTTTAATGTGTCTGCGTTACTTAACAGCCTGGGAATAATTCTAATTATTATTGAGTTTATCGTTGTGGGTATAGTACACTCTTTCTTTAAATTCTTGGAGACTATTTAAGATGCAAATGATACTAGCTTTATGAATAATTGTTGGGATGGAAGATTCATAATTAATTTGACCCCTCCCTGCCAAATACACACACACATACACATACACAAAAGACATAGTTTCTTGAAAATGCAAAGCAATTTACATAAACATGGAATGAATACTGTTACTCATAACAAAATGTGTAGTACAATTGCTGGCAATTGAGCAAGGCATACCGGATGAGCACAGAGACAGCTGGGCAGACAAATGCTGAGTGCCCAATGAAAGCTCTGACTGAGAAATTGTCTACATAAAAGGATTAGCCAGAAGAAGGCCAAGGTAGGTTGAAGAGGGGAAAGCCATAGATTAAGTAGCAGGTAATGGCTGAAGTGAGTGAGCAGCAGCAGACACTAAGCAAATATCCAAATGTTAGATCTCTGCTTCTAACTGCCAATGATCCAGCAAGTTACTATCCTGGGAATGGGAGCCACAAGGACCCAGAAAACAAACGAGTTGGGTTTCAGTGCAAGGACAGTTATAGGAAGAAAAGGAAGTCTTGGGGAACAGAGGACAAGACCTGTCAGAGTCATACCCCAGTGCAAGTTTTTTTCAAGCCCACTACTCATGTACTACATGGGGCTGAGCATGTGTGTAAGTACAGTAGGAACAGGAAACATAAGAAAGAGTCAGAGGACCAAAGCTACTCATCACACCTTGTTAAGTACTCAGTGAAGCATTCAGCCATTCCCAGACCTAGATCCTAAGAATCTCTTCATCCAGTTCTTGATATGGGCACCAGGAGTCTTAAACATTAAAATCCTCCTCTCAGGTAAGACTACTGATTGCCAAATCTGAGGTCCCTGCCCTAGGGGAAACCCAAGCTTGATGCCTTACATATGGGGGTATCAACAGCTGATTTCCACTTCTGCCAATGACTTCTCTAATTGTTTTTTCATTTAGGAATTATTACAGAAGGAATATTTTCTAAGCTATGTAAAGTTTTAATTATTAGCACTCTAATATGCATCAAAGTCTCAAGATTCATAATTCCTAGAAACAGGTACAGAAATTTTCATAGCTGAATTCTCCAGTAATTCTTACTGCAGAACATGTTCCAGAGTGCCAACCTCTTGGACATGGGGCCAAGAACTTGCCAAATGGACCTTGCACATGTAAATAGAAATACCTATCAGACACATTTTATGTTTTATATTTTGCCTTGTTTTAGATGATTCACTAATTATAAGTTATACCTGACAACTTACATGATAGAATTTGGAGTGGTAGAAACCATAAGACAGAGCCAGTAACATGTGCATGATGCTGACGATATGCAGGGACTATCCTGGGTGATTTCCCTGTATGTTCAATATTAGAACCCGATCAACATATCCAAGATGGCACCTGGACTGAAGAGATCATCAGTGATGATTTGGTGATCATCCTCCCCGGAGAACACAAACCATTCACCTAACAAGAGCACTTCCTATGTTATGGTGATTTTAAATTCAATGAATGATTAATGATAAATAACACCCAGTAATAAGAAGTTAGTAATAATTGCTAATACCTTCTAAGAACCAACCATACTAGATAATGAAGATAAAGATTGTGCATATTATAACCATAGAGCTAACAGTCCATCAGGAAGACAAAAATAAATTAATAGCCATACATTTAACCTCTCAAAATCATGCCAATACTACAAACGAAAATCACCCAGGGATTTGAGATCATAGGCCAGGTGTACTGACTTCATGCAGAGAAGGGAAGGGACAGTTTCCACTGATAGATGAGATTCAACAAATAGCAAGGGTTGTCTCTTGGGTGAGGAAAAGTTGTGTTCTTATGGCATTTAGGAGGTGATATGGAGAAGAGGTTCTTATTCATTTTTCTTCAACATTTTTTCCACCCATAAAAGGGGCTAAGTAGTGGTTCTTTTTCTTACCTCTTGTATCTCAGAGGTGTATTTTATTTTATTTTATTTTATTTTATTTTATTTTATTTTTTTGTGGCACTGGGGATAGAACTTGCAACCTCATGCTTGCCAGACAGGTGCTTACGCCACTGAGCTAAATCCCCAGCCCTCAGAAGTGCATTTTAGAGTATCATTTGTCTCATCCAAACTCCCCAACTCCTGGAATATTTGCCTGAGCCATCTGTCCCCAGTTCCTAAATGTCCACATGACTATACTGAAGAAGCCTGCTTCCTGCTCACCTACCTTCCCTTATTCTCTGGGAATTTACCCCAACCCACTCTCACATCGCCAGCAGTATTTGCTTGTTGAGTTCATTCTCTATTTCCTTTATGCCCAGCCCTCCAGGGGAAACACAGTACCATATCTCAGTGAGACTCCAGTTTATGCTCTGGAAAGAGTTTAATTCCATTCCACTCAGGCAGCTAGAATTTGTGAGAGTCTACTGTATTTCAGGTAAGGTGTACAAGGGCAAAAAAGTCACTAACCTCAGAGTCACTGACCTCAAAGATTTCATAGAAGAGAGATATAACTCAGTAAGCTACAAGATAGTGGAAGATACAAAATAAGCAATGATGACATGGAAGGTATAAAATAAGTGAACTTGAGAATTACAGAATTATTATGATGGTAGTCAAATTGCAAAGGAAACATATTTATCCAATAACAAATACTTATTAAGTACCTACTAGGCAGGGTAAAAATGTTGATGGATAAAACAACTTTGGTTTACTCCGTTAGGAAGCTTGTAACAAGAGTGAAATATAAATAAAAACAATTTTAAAAAAAGATAATGAAGGAAATCATAGGAAGAAGTGATGGTGTATGAGGAGACACTTACCCAAGAAAGATGGCTTTTCATAATAATTAGACATCCTAGGTAAAAAAATCAGCCAGTCCTTAACTGTTAGTCAGCTTTTTGTTGTTGTGACAAAATACTTGAGAAAGTTAAGTAAAGCAGAAAAGGTTTACTTTGGCTCATGGTTTTAGAGATTTCTGTTCAAAGTCAACTGGTTCCATTGCTTTTAGGTCAGTGTTGATGTAGAAACATCATGGAAGGAGGGCTTGATGAAGGAAAGCTGCTTACCCCGCGGCAGGCAAGAAGTAGACAAAGAGGAATAGAGTCAAAGGGAAAGGGGATAGGGACAAGATATAGTGCCCACAGTCCTGCCCCCATGACCCACTCCCTTCACGTAGACCCCTCCCCCTGAGTCTTCATCACCTCCCGAAAGTACCATCAAATTACAAATCCATCAACGGATTCATACACCTATCAAGTTAGAGCCCTCATGATTCAAAAGCCCCACTTCTGAATACATGAGTCTTTTGGAGGATATCTTGAATCTCAACAATAATACTATGTGACCATAAACATGTTACTTAAACTCAGTATGAATAATGCACAGGTTTACTAGAATCAAGTAAGAAAACGAAAGTAAAAAAATTAGCAAATTTCTAGCCTGCCCAGTAAGTGCTCAGTAAATCTTGCCATTATTATTTCTTATACTATAATATTACTTTTTTTGCTTCATCTCAATCTTTCTGAGCTTCCAATGCCTCTTCCCTGAAATAGAGTAACACCTTGTTTTGATGGCTAAGAATACACTATATGATGTCAGAAACTACATCTTTCAAGTATGATTATGAAAATGGCAATATGGCCATCATTACACTTCTTGACAGTATTTAAACTTTATGGTATTTTGCTATCCACAGCAAACAATAATGAATGAGATATATTAAATATGCAGTTTCTTCCTTAGGAATAATTTGACACAAGGTCATGATATATAGTACAGCAGCTCATAGCTACCTATACTTGATGTTGCAGATAATGCACATACAGAACATTTCCACTGAGCATTTCATTAGACAGCACTAACATACAATTGCAGACACCAAAGAAGTTAATTCATTACAAATAATTGTATATACCAGACACTTTAGTCTGTCTTATCCATGATTTTTCTTTTTGAGGCTTCTGTTACTCATGCTCAACTGTGATATGAAAATACTAAATGGAAAATTTCAGAAATAATTCACAAATTTTAAATTGACATTCTAAGTTATTTGATGAAACCCCATGCCTTTCTGCTTTGTACACAAATCACCCTTATGACCCTTTGTCCAACCTATCCACACTGCCTGTCCACTTGTCACTTAGTAGCTATACTTCTTATCAGATCAACGATCATGATATCACAGGGCTTGTGTTCAAGTGACCCTTACTTTACCAAATAACCCCAACGTGCAAGAATAATTTTGCAAAGGATCAAGCAGGGCATAAAAAACTAGAATGACAGATTAGTACTCTGTTGCAATGCTGTAGGGTATATAGAAAATCTTAAAACATACATATAAGCCTTGATATCATTTGGTGTTTCAGGCACACCGAGGGTCTTGATATGTGGTGTACTCTAGCAACAGGGGGCACTACTATCTTAGAGGTCATACAAATCATTCCATTTTTAGAATATATAATACCAACATGCCCTTACATTTTAACAGCTCTCAAACTACTTTCACATGCATAATTCATTTGTCCTTACCCACTATTCCAAAGTACAAGGTATAATCAAAATATACAGTAAATGTTTAAAATTTTGAAAACTGTACTGTATAAAAGACACATTATCATTAACCTCCCTTGCTTCAAACACACTCGCCCCATCATTTTTGCCACTTTCTGAAGCAGTCCTGGAAGTTCTCTTTCATGAGTGTTTTTATGAGATGTGATCAAAAATGTGGTGAATGCTGCTGTCAAGTGCCACCCAATGAAAAGGGAGACTGGTAAAACTTTACAGTGTATACTCAACCACTTTATTCACAGATATGACACTAAGAGACTTCTGACTCTTTGCCAAAGTCAAAATGACCAGTAAAGATAAAAGTTTTGCAACAATTAAGGACATCAAGGCAGCCAGGACAGTGCAACTAAAGTCACTCACAAAAGACTTCCAGAATTGCCTAAGAAAGTGGCAAGAACAATGAAACAAGTGTGTTTAAAGTAAGGGAAAGAATTTTGAGAAGGATTAATGATTAATGGCATTGTGTTTTACTGTAATTTTTTTATTTTAAACATTCACCCTAATTTTTTGATGATATCCCATAATCAGGAAAAATATTATCATCTCCTCTCTACCTTGGAAGAAATAATAAGTATAGTAGCAGAAGTAGCCAACATTAATTAAACACTCACTTATAAGGTGTATGCTGAATACGTTGCTAAGTGCTTTAGTGTGGGTTTGCTTGCTTCCTTGCTTGCTTACTTTACAGTGTTAGAGGTTGAACCTAGGGCCTTCTGCATGCCAGGCAAGGGCTGTATAACTGAGGTATACCTTTAGCCTTGCTTTAGTGTTTTCAATGGTGTATCACATCTCAGAGAGGTGAAGTGACTTGCTTGTAGACATTTAATACATTGAGGACATGTCTTCCAATTCCTAGCCCATTGTTCTTTACTGCACTTCTGTCCTTTCTTGTGCAAGTTGAATTTCAGTCCTCTGTTCCTGCAGAGACCAGGTTTTTCCAGCAACAAAGTTATCAGGGTTGAATGTGTGTAGCTGCTCAAGCTGGCAGGGGCACAGCTAGTTTGTCATCCTTCCCATGGATCTTCCACATGTCTGACCCCCTCTCCTGCTGAGACAATGCAGCACATGAAGATGAACTCGAATTCACATTCAGCCTCACTATTCTTGTCCACAGCTGCAGAAACAGCTGCTGCCTCAGTGCAACCCTTTCCTTTTTTTCCCCAATTAATTGCTACCAACTAGTAGAGTGGCTGTGAATACTGTATATCTCGTCCCCTTCCAGAGCCTTTGTCAAGCTGTTATTATTCCAACCCTTAGTTGTTCAAAGATTCATAACTGTTTCACTTGAATGATTATATCTAGGATTTAATTATTGGATATTTTAAGACCTTCACCCTATACTTCATGTCGTGTATGATTCGAAGCACTTTTAAGCAGGAATGAGCCTTAAAAATAGTTATAAGTATTGTGAAACATGATTACCGAGGGCCTGTGACACACCAGACACCAAGCATCTGCCTGAATTTGCAGGCTGGGGAGACAGAGTACAAATGGAGGATAATGTGTCCTATGCCTAAATACTTCAAGATTATAAAAATTAAATTAATCACTAAACACATGTTCTATCCTCCATCCTTGACAGATACAGTTTCATTAAAACTCCAGTAACATGGTGGTATTTAGAATTTTGGACCCATCAAAGTTTGGTGCTGAAAGTGACAGAGTAGCAGAACCAGGCTGCACCCCAGCCCCAGTTCCTTCCCATCCACACTGCAGAGGGTGTCTGTTCATGAGCAAATGGGTGCTGCACTCACATGTCCAAGCTCCGTCCATGGTCCACACCTGCCCAAGTGGGGACTCCTTATGTCATATTAATACTTTGCTGGGGGGAGCATTTCTATTTTCTGATCAATGACCATGAACATCTTCCTACTTCTGTGTACTGATCACATTCCAGCATTAGTAATAGCTAATTACTCTTCTTATTTTTAATTGTCCAAACACAATTCAAATACAAACTCTTTATCTGTTGCACTAATATGGCTCTGGCTAACAGAGTTTCCCACATCATGGATGCTATGCCAGAGGATGGCGTGAAAATCTCAGTTCCATCCCCACTGCCACCTAGCCTTCTTCCATTTCCTTATAATCTCTCATGAAAGTATGTAATTCACAGCTAGCTGGCTATCATCTCTCTATCAACACATCTATCTCTTTACACGGGGTGTATTTGTGTGTATCTGAAGTTTTTCTGTAAACTTTAAACCTTGAGGAAATCGATCTCTCCACAATGGTTTTTCTGTTGTAAATATTTTCATCCTAGAAAACCTTGGTTATAAAGAACACAAGCACAGTCATATTTCTTTTTAAAATCTTTTACTGCTTTAGAAAATTAATAGAATACAAGTACATTTAATCTCTCCTTTCCTCTCCTTCATCCTTCCTTTCCCTGGATAAGATTTCTCTGGTATGTAGATGATCATACTTTAGGAAGTTTGGGGTGAATAAAATCCCAACTCAGGCCCCATGTTTACTCAACACCATTCTAGTGTCTGACACATTCCAAGCTCTTAAAATGAATCTGATTGACCCATTTCATAGAATCGGGTGTCCAATTTAGCCCAATCTGTGGTCACACCAACTTGACTGTGTGCTTTTAAATAAGGAGCTTCAGGTTCCTTGTGTGTGAAGCAAAAATGGTAACTCTATTCACAATGAGTCAGTAGCATGCGTGGAATTATCCTTTTACTTATCTGTTTTAATCACTTATTTCATCATCCATCTTTAGCTTATATTAGATTCTTTTTTGCCTAATATTTTTGCCTAATGTCTTCTAGGGGGCAGGGGAGTCTTATCCAGGGAAAAGAAGGATAAAGAAGAGATTAAATATGCTCATGTTCCATTAATTTTCCTAAACTAACATTTTGACAAAAATATTATATACGTTTAGAAAAAGAAAAATATTCAATTTCAGTATTATGTATGAAGAATAACTATGGATAGATTTATAATTGCAGTTGTAAAAGGAATTAAATAATTATTAGTCTGACTTATTTTGAGTCTCTTAATTTTCTTATTGGAAAATTTAAGTCAACAAGTTGAGAATATTTTAGGGAGTATGATGAACATAAATTATGATCTCATAAATTGTTTACTTGTTTTGCTCATCATCTCTTAAGGGTATCCCAAGACCTTGGACCCTGATGGAGGTAAAAAGGACCACTATTTCCATGAAACCTAGTCTGTTTTGGGTCCCAGTATATAGCTATTATATCCCATCTGCATCTTTAATCCTCACAGTTCACCAGCTCACTGCAGCCTGGGGGAGGGGAGATGAGAAAAGGCACGGTCAATGTGAAAGGTGATGAAATGGAAGTTTCTAAACATCACAAGATCTGTATGAGAGCATGTCAATAATGAGTGGCCAGGCAGGCATTGGGATCTATGTTTGTTGTAAAACACTTGGCTCTTTTTCTACCTAGAGGTTCTTTGTGAAACCCTCATCTTCCTTTGCAAAAGAATTGTTTTGCATCAGTAAATCATTGAAGGATAGCAATAATAGGAATTTTTGTGAAGAAAAAAAGATTTTTCTTTTACAAACACTAGATTTTAACTTTTCATGCCCTACTTTAAAGTGAACTTGTTCTAAAGTGACAAGACTGAATCCCCTAGAATATGAGGTGCTTACTTCAAAAATAAGGCTTAATACAGGCTAAAATTCTCCCTGCATCTATGTCTAGAAATGAAATATTTGATCCTGGTACATCCTTTACTTTTCTTTGACAAAACATACTTAATTCGACATTGAATTAAACAACTTTTACCCAGCACCTTCTCTGTGCCAGGGACAGTGCCCAGAATTGGGTTAGCACTGCATGCAATGCTCTTGGACCTATTTATGCAAATGATGAGGACAAGTTCTTGGTCGTTTTCTCTATTTTGCTGATGAGCTCCACAATTTATAGAATTTATTAACTTTCTTTATAAGTCTGAGGAGGATACGAAAGTAGAGTTCAATGCAGAATAAAGAGCTCAGTTCGGCAATATTAAAAGATTATCTTCAGATTTATTGTGCTATGAAAAAGCAGTGGTAAAAGGGTGGTAAGTGTTACTTATTAGCACTTTCCTGTTTAACTGATTCTCACACATTATAGAGTAGTGCCGACACAGATTAGTCACAAGTGTAAAGTCTGCAAGTGGGGTTTCTAGCAGGAGAAAATGAAGGAGAGGGGTCATCAGTGAATGTTGGTGTTAGGGTCACATGAGTTACTCCAGATTCAAGTCTGGAGACAAATTCCCAGGCCATGTCTAATATGTTCATTCTCCTCCTCTCAAAGCAATTTTTAAATTTAAAAAATATCTACAGTCAGTGTTGGTATCTTCACTGCAGACATGCGCATTCATTTTGCATGTGAGGGAGATAAAGCAGGGCTATTGTCACCCCCCGCCCCCTTTCATTCTACACCTTTAAAGAGAAAGAGATAAAGCCTGAAGTGTGTCCCTGCTAGTTCCAGAGCAACTACAGGGCATAATTCTTCAAACAAAATCACTTCCTGAAGACTTGAGTTCAGAGTGGGATGACCACTGCCATGAGACTTTAGTCAACTCTTACACAGTCTCTGAGCTCCACGTTTTCATTTTTGAAATGATAGATCATGTATCTGTCTTGTTGGTATCGTGCAGGCAGAGGTGTTACTCAAAATGTGAACAATTTGAAGGTCAAGGGAGCTGAGCAATCAGGAGTCAGCCCTGAGCACTAGCACAGTATCTCAAGGCCCCCACTGCTTCATGTGTTGATCCCTTGCATGCTGAGCCAAGAAAGGTCAAGGGCACCCTAAGGCAGAAACACAGTGACTAGGAGACAGGGATAATAGGAAGGAAGGTAACTAAATGTCTTTGGTTAACAGCTATTTATTAGTATCTATGGAATTACTGGAATAGTCTTAACAGCAAATACTACTATTCCCAGGCATCCCAGCTAAATACCTTGGAAATAAGCATAAGATAAACACATTTATTAAAGTGGTTAGCACTTGGCCTCACATGGAAGAGTAGGAACCCAGAAAATGAAGTTTTCACCTTTCCTCTAAATGTCCAGTCTCAGTCTACCATGACCCTTCCCTGCCGCACAGCAGAATCACTCCTCAGTCGCTGGACCAGGTAACCTGTCACTCTTCCAAACTGGCATGCAACTCACAGGTGGATTCTTTTTTTTTTTTTCTTGCATGCATGTTTACTCCTGTATTATTCAAATAGTAAAATCAACAACAAAAAAATACCTCAAATGCCCATCCATGGATAAATGCATAAACAAAATGTGCTACTTTCACACAATGAAAAATTTGACCAGAATTTAAAGGCATTAAATTCTGTAACATGCTTCAACATGTGTCACATTTGATAAAAAAAATTCTGCTTGAAGAATTCTGTTAACAATATCCATATATTTAATTCTGATCATATAAATGTCTATGACAGGGATATATAAAGGCAAAAGTTACTAAGCTCAGGTCAAGGAGTGTGGAGAAACTAGAGGTACAATGCAGTCTACTGACTTTATTTTGAGTTGATGAAAATATTCTAAAATTGTAATGTTGCTACCCATCTATTGATACTTAGTATTAAGGTGCTTATTAATTTGATATACTTTAAATGGCTCCATAGTATAATACGTAAATCACATATTCAGAAAAGCACTTGAATCCATTATAATACTATTACAAGTATAAAAGTGAAAACTTATAAAGACTCCTAATAATTCTGCTAGAAAGGCAGAAAATGAAAGAAAAAATGCAATTTTTTCTTCATTGTAATTTTTGCTATTTCTTCACTCACTTTTGAGCACCCTTGAGCATGTACAAATTTTACAACCTAGCAATTCTACTCCTAGTCTAAAGAACTATATGACAATAGATCTGAAATTCTGAAAAATATTTAATTATGAGACTGATAGCAACATTGCTCACAATAAGCAAAAATGAAAAAAGTCTAAATGTTCATCAAGATTAAAATACATGAATAAACTGGGCCATATTCATATTGATTAAGTACTATATAATAAAACCAATATGTAACATTAGAAATTAATCTCACAAAATAAAATTAATTATATAATTTGCAAAAGGCTATGCAATGTAATTTTATTTATGTAACATTCATAGCTACATATTCAGTTATATTCTTTATGGATGTTTCAAACCTATTTAAAACACCAAAAAGTATTAATTTGTGTGAAAGAGATTAGTTTGGCATAAGGAATATTAAATATGGCGATTTCTATATTTCATCTATTTCTTGAAAAGGGAATTACATGAATGTTTGGTTTATACTTCTTTTTACTATTGTCTATATTCACGGCACATATATATTCTTTCTTTTGGCTGTGCAGATTACAGTTACACAATTCAGTGGCTTTTGTATGGTTGAGTTTGTCCAAAGCTAGAATTTCCAGAGAACAAGGTGAGAATTGTTCTCCCAATTCTCACAGAATCAAAGGCCACAGAAAGCAACAAACCTTTGAGCTTGGTCATGATTATTACACTTGGAGAAAGTCACTTCCCCTCCCTGAGTCTCAACTTCTCACCTGAATAGCCAAAATTAGTGGTTCTCAACCTTAGCTATCTAGAGAGTCCCTGGGAGCCTTACAAAAGCTAGTACCTCCATATCAACCACAGATATTCTGATTTAAATAGTCTTGGATGAAGCCTGAGAAACTACAATGCAGCAAAAGTTGTGAATTTTTGGACTAGAATCTGCAAGTTTCAGTCCAGTTCAGTACAAAAAACTGTTTTCATGGAGTTTACCCCTAGTGAAAACTCATAACTGAGAGATATGTCATGTTTATCCCATATTTATATCTCCTGTTGTTCTATCATCAGAACTTATTAGTGTATGTGTTTGGGGTCTTTTGTTGTTTGGATTTGATTTGTTGACCTTTTGTTAGTACAGATAACTCCTCATCCCACAGCTGACATGATGATTTATAGTGATGCTAATATCCATGACAGATGACTAAGAGCAAAGTCAAGTTACTATATACAGTTGGCATGACAAAATTGTCTTCTCTTAGCTAACCTCTTCTTGTTAACCCCTGCTATTGTTGATCACAGGGCTTTACAATGCAATTCCACAGAATAAAATAGTCACATATGTGCTCAATGAATAATCTTATGGGAAATACTAAGAAATTAAGAATACAAAATAAGCTGTTCTACAATGGTGTTTAGCATGTGTTGGTTTCTAAAGTGATTTTAACAAATCAATGACCAGCAGGATAATGGAAGACAAGGGCAGGGCTTGGCAGTTTTAGAGACAGACCTGCCCTTAACAGTCCATGCAGAGACCCCACACACAGCAAGTGCTCCTTCCTGGCTCCCAGTTTACTTACCAGAGAATAATAGGTACAACCTAAGAAACCTGAAGAACCCCAGAGGTTCAGAGTTTAGAAACCTTAGAATTAAATCTTACTTACTTCTCTCCTTTTGAAGATGAGGAAACTGAAGCCAGGGAACAAAAGCGACTTTCTGAATGTTACATAGTTAGTTACCTGATGGAGCCTGAACTTGAACCAACTCACCTGGAACCCAGCCCACAACTCTCTCCTGGGTACGCAACACTGGATGGAAGCCAGAACTGCAATCAACTGTAAGAAAATCACTGCCATGATGGCTTGAACAAATACAATATCCTGGTTTTGAATGTAACAAAATCCAAAGAAGTTTCACGGGACTGCTTTGGGCAACAGTAACACTCTCAGAGACCCAGACCTCACTTTCGGCTCTGTCCCCCTGTGACATGGCTCCTGGGACCCAACCACCAGTCTTCAAATTCCACCTTACTAAGGAACCTTAGATGGGTCCTTCTATGCCTCATTTCTCATATCTTGGTATGAGATCCAAATTAGTTTATCTATAGACAGTGCTTAGAAACATCTAGCTTAACGTATGGACTCATTTACATTATCTTCTGTAGTTGTGGTGTTGTGTCTGTTGTTTGAAAACAGTTGCAGTGGCTATGGGGCATCCTACCTGCTTTCTAGACAAAATGAAGGAGTCCTTTTATAGTGTTTCCAGACTTCAGTTTCTTTTCTCATGAAATGAATACCAAGTCTCTAGGAACTCCAGTTTTCATCTTATTGACCAGCATTTAAGTCCCATGCACTCCCATACTTAAAGAGACTATGAGAAATCACATACTTTAAAGTTGCCATCCTACACAAAACAGTATCCTTAGTAAATAGGCAGGTAAGTATTAAGTATGCAACTCTCCAGTGATTCTAGGGCTAGTCAGATTCATTACCTAAAAGTTCTGTGATAGGGACTTGTTGCTGATTTCACTGGCTCTCAGTATTTCTCACTGTACCTTGCAAGTAAGGATTCTTCCCTATCTAACTATAGCAGTGATTGATTAGACTAAATATGGTAAACAATGCATCCTATGACAATTTGTCACATCTTTAATAATCTGTAAGTAACTCATTATTTAACCATTTCAGGTAGTAAGAGTATTGATAAAGATGTGAAATGATAGTATTCCAGAAATAGAGTTGAGAATGGATTTTATTTATTGCACAATGGGAGAAAGGGTAGATTTTTCTAAGATGCCAAATTTCCCCATGAACTTCCTCATCACACTAACAATGGCCAGTCTAGGGGAAAAATCTAAAATTCTAAAGGTGAGGAAATGAACTTATACCATAAGTAATGATACCATAGAAAACTATCTTTGTCTCTTCTTAAAAGACTCCTTAGATAAAGTCTTACTCTACATCTCTCAAAGGCATAGGAAATGGTTTTATCTTCAATGAAAAGAGTGAGCAAAAGATCTTCATGTCTTGTCATAGTCAAAATATTGGCAAGTGGTGTTGAATGATATGTATAAACATCAACAAGAGTATGAGTATGTTTTCTGTAAATACATTTTTTTACTGCATATGAATATATATTGCTTACATTTACACATTTCTTCACATATCTGTTTTCCCTACTGTGCCAACATTTGTATATGTGTATAAGAATATGTATTCCTATAGTCAAGCTATTTTCTGATCATAGAGTTCTTAATATTTAAGTGCTGGAACTCTGCTGTTGAGAGAAATGTTGCTTTCCTGGCATGTAGTGACTTTCTTGTCATGAGAGGAATTTAAGCAGCATCTGAATGCCCATTTGGTGGAGCCGTGGTAGAAGGAATTCATGTTCAGAGACAGGAAGGAAGTGAGGGATAAAGGAAGAACCAGATTAAATGATTCATATGAGAACTTTGAATTTTGTGAGTATGGAAATGAATATGGAAATAGATACCAATTTACTTTACATAATATAATAGTATATTTAATGGAGTATTTATTTTACACTTTTCCACACTCTTTTGCTGAGCTAATTGCTGAAAGCAAAATCATACTTTATTGAGTTCAAAGGGAAAGTAGTGATGGGTTTAATACTATCATTTCAGAGTGAGGCCAAGTTTAAGGAAAGGAAATGTAATCAAGATCATTCAGCTAGACAGTGTCAGAGTTTTCCATTTTCTTTTTTAAAAACATTCCAAAATGAAAAATTTTGTGGGGCTACTTTCAATATCTACCAGACTAATTCTAACAGTGATCTCACATACATGAGTCTATTGAGTAAGTTCATAAAGAGGTAAAATTAGAATTTTTTCAAGTGCTAGATCTTTCAAAAAAAGGAATGAGTTGTCTTGGAAATTTGGACAGTCTTCTTCACTATTGGTCCTCAATCTGAAATTATACTGCAGAAGTCACTGAAAAGAAGTCCCCTACAAAGGCTGAGAATGCTATTTAAGGTGATGATCGCTACTGTGACCAAGTAAAATCTTAGTATCCTGACACAGTAGTGTCTGTTTCTTAGTCCTGTGAAATTTCTTCAGAGATGGTTTGAGATGTTGGGCCATTGGCTGTTATTTAGAAACCTAGACTGATAGTCTATTAATTTTCTTCAGTATGTGGCTCCCAAGGTCACCTGGCCATCAGCATTCCAGGCCAAAGACAGAAAGGTGGCATGAGATAATTTCATTTGCCAAGGCTGGAAGTGATGTGTGTCACTTCCTTCTAGAGTCATTCCATTGGCCAGAACTCTATCACATGACCAGCCAACAGCCAAGGAGGCTGGGAAGTACAGTCTAGTTCCTTGTGTCCAGGAAAGAATTGAGAGTTTTAGTAAATGGATTAACCAACCTCTACTCTAGTGAATGTGGTCTAGACAACTTCCAAGGTCCCTTCAACATTTTTCCGTATTTTCCATCCCTCGTATCTCTATATCATTGTCTATACTTCTTTCTGTCTCATCTTCCAGTTCACTAATTCTCTTTAGTTGCTCCAATTTCCTAATAAATTGATCCATATATTGCTTAATTTCAGTTTCTATAGTTTAAAGTTCAAGAATTACCATTTTGTTATTTTACAGAGTTTTCAATTTTCATCCAAAATTCTCAGTATTACCTTGTATTGCCTTGAACATTTTAAGTATAGCTATTTTAAGTGTTTCTATCTTACAGCTCTATTATCTGGATCCCCCATAGACCTGTTTCCTCTGTGTATTGATTCTACTGATTTTCAGTTCAGTCTCTTGACTCCTCTTAAACCTGATTATTATTTTTTTCAATGCTGGTCATTATATATAAAACACTATGAATTTAATTTAAACCTAGAATTATGTATTTTCCCCAAGAAAATATGTACTTTTTTCTGAAAGATTTATTAGTGTCTATAATTAGCCAGGATCAATCTGATTTGAGATTAAGATGTGTTGAAGCTATACATTGTTCTTTTGGAAGGAGATTGTATTTCTGATCCCCCTTTACTCTTAGGATATAGACTTTTAACTTCTCAAGTGGAATTAAAGTGGTTTGTCACAAAGGATTCCTGAATTCCTTTTATTGCCATCTTAGCTCTATCAATCTGTTGAAAGTCCTGCTTACAATTGTTCAGCCTTTTAGAACCCTGTTTCAGAATCAGCAGACATATATAGTGACAATAAAACATTATGCCAAATAAAACATTTATTTTTCTAGATTTCTTTATATTTTTGAATCTTAGACCTATGATTTTGCAATGACTTGGTAGTTCTCCACTTTCTTCAAAGTATATAATGTGTTCAGTTTCAGCTTTCTCAATTATTCTTAATAAGCTAGTTACCAATTACTATTTCATGTAACTACTATGTGTCTACCTATCTACCTATCACCTGTACTACAACTCATCGTTTCCCTTAACTATATAGCTTGACAATTTTATATGAATATGTTTTTGTCTTTTTTATATATATTTCAACACATCACATTGTATAAATGCAACTGCTTTATTTAGCCATTTGATTATTGATGAAAACATACAGTGATCACAGCTGTTCAAGGCAAACATTGTATGACATATGTGTGAATATCTATAAGATCCTTTCTAGAAGTGTGATTGCTAAGTTATCAAATCACCTTCCAAAAAAATTACCAATTCACATATCCTTTAGTAGATTTTATCAAATTTGTACAACTCTTAATTGTACTTCCAGCTTCAATTCTCTTTTGTCTCTAGTCCAGTCTCCATATTCTGAGCACATGTACTTACAAATCATAAAATCTGATCATGTTATTTTCCTCTTTAAGACCTTTTCTCCTTTGCTTCCTCATAGCCAAAGGATGATCACATTTGCACATAGTAACATTTCTGTATTTTCTCAACCCCTTCTTCTTCAAAGTCTGCCTGTGCCATTTGTACTAACAATGTTAACATCTTCGTAAACACACAACACTTTACACACTGGCAGCCTCCTGTATTCTCCTTATCTCTGGAGTGCCCTTCCATCTTTTGACTATACAAGAACAAATAAATTTCATCACCCAGATCACACATTAATATTAATTCTTTTGAGAAATATTCTCATACAAGCCTTGGCACCTTTGACCTTGTCCCCATACACAAGATATACAGTCAAGCATGCTTTCTTTTACGTTATTACTATTGGGCCCAGGGATTTAGCTTAGTGGCACAAATGCCTGCCTGGCAAGCGCAAGGTCGTAAGTTCAATCCCCAGTACCGGGGAAAAAAAAATACATTACTTACACATATCTCTCTTGTAACGGAGCGCTACATTACATTCTTGTAAGACTGTCTCCCCCACCACTGAAATATGAGTTAGTTGAGAGGAATTGTTCCTTATTCCTACTCCCCACTGCCCAGCAGAATACCAGAATACCAAAGTATTCAAAAGCAAAATTTCAAGAAAAATTTAGCACATAGTACTGCTACTAAACCTCTCCAACACAAGGGTTTTCAGAGCAGCCTCCAAGTCCCCAGGAGTAGGGATTCTACGAGCAAAGCTCTGTTTGACCTAAGTTTAGCATTCACATCTCAGCCTGAGCGTACGAAGACTCAAAAGGAAAAGAACAGAGGTTTCCATTATTAGGTAGAACTTTGACTTTTAGCAACACTTCTCTCAATACCTAAAACCATTTATGCTCTTGGTTCTATGATTTGAGTGAAAATAAGAAGTTGTTGGGAATTTAGGCTCCTACACAAAATGTGTGCATTTTAGTCGCTGGGATTCGACGATTGTCATGGAAATATGCAGACTTTTGAGCCTAGTTTGACCTCTGGTATAAGGCCTCTCTTGTGTTTCTCTTTGTTCAGTGCTTCTAGACATATGCACTTATTTTTTAGACAGATTTTTGACAGGCATGATTCTCACCCAGTTGATAGAAAATATAGGACAGGAAAAGCACAAGTGATTTATTTGCTTTAGGAAAATGAATCTATCTGCTTACCAGGGAATATTTTATCACCCCAAGGAGATAACATTTTCAGTCTATTTCAATGCTGTATAGCACAGGACCTAAAAGACTGTAATGACACTAGCTATGATTGTAATCTGTGACTCATCTTCTCCCCTAAGGGATTCTGATTTGCTATACCCCAGTGGCTCATCCATTTGGTATCTAGTAGATTGGATTCTGTTCCTGACTAGATGTTCCTATCTAAACAACAAAGACATCCATCTCCTCTGATGTCTAGGGACACAGTAATGACCATGGTAAATATGGTTTTAGTATTACTCATTTGGATTCAATGCCACTCTCGGAATCAAAGGAGCCTGAGGTAGAAGGAATTTTAAAGGCCTTAACAATCCTTGAATTTTCTCTACAACATCCCCACCAAGTGGTCACACTACCTTTATTGGTGTGTCTTCCATAATAGGCAGCTCTCTGCTTTTCCTCCTGTGAATTTTTTTGAAGTGCCTCACTTGTGTTAATTGAGAATGAATCTGCTTCTTGGATATTTTTGTATGTGGCCCTAGGAAAAAAAAAATCTAATGTTTTTTGTGACCTGGTTTTGCTTCATCCACAAGAAAACCATGTAAGTGCTTAAAGAATTCTCTCTTGTTTATGCTGAATCATTCATTGTAAATGAAACTCCCATCCCTTTTAATGTTCCCCTCAGAGTGTAGTTTTGGGTCTTTGCCATTATGATCGGCGCTTACCCCAACTGTTCTCAGAGGAAGGATTCCCTGAAGACCAGAAAATGGGAAAGGAACAATGTAAATTCTTTCATCCTTATTTCCTGAAATAGCATTCAATTAATTCACAGAGACTTCTAAGACTCCTTTGTTTACCTCATCAAGAGCTTTTCCTTCACCTTGTTATGATTAAAGAGAAAGTCTCAACATTCATTCACCTTAGGTTGCTTTCCAGGTGGATTTCTGTAAGCTCTTGCTTATTACAAAGGAACTGGGTAAATACAAAACAAAAAATGAAAAACAAAAAACTTCAACATACATACATGATAGAAAAATTGGTATTTGTGGGTCAAAGGGATCCAGGTTAAAATCCTAGTTCTATTTCTTACTTGTTGTGTGTTCTCAGAAAAATTTTTGGTCTCTCACTGAGCCGCAGGTTCCTTTTCTATAAAGTGGGAGTGGTTCCAATTATCACAATAACTCATCAGTAATAATATATATAATAATATTAGTGCTATATCATCACTAATATTAGAGACATATTATGTATACAATTTAGCATAATTCTTGGAAAGTAGCACACGCTTTAGACTAAATCTAAAAATAGTCATTACTTCATATTTTGGTTCCATTTCTAGAGCTTTCCCAAGATACGAAGTCTTGAACAAACTGTTTGATTATTCTCATTTCTAAAACTGAGTAACAATTCATCCTGTCTTTTACAGTGACTTGGTATGGTTAATTGAGATATCATACTGAAGTAGCTCTCATAACTCATTAAATATTATACAGGTTCTTCTAGAAGTGAAAATTTAACAAGAAAAACTGTTTAATTCAGTTTCATGTTACCACCACAGTATCTGGCTTAGAGGAACTCTTCCTTTTTACAATACACTCCCTATTGCCCAACTCAATGAGTGGCCTTCTCCTTTTCTCTGTCTGCACACAAACATGGTCAGGATACACAGTGTTCTTTCAGGATGATGAGGGCCTCTGGAGGTATAATTGGGTGTAACTGTGAAATTACTCCCTCTGACTCAAGGTTCTGCCCTCAAGAAAGGTCACAGTCTAGGAGGAGAGACAGCATATTAATAGCTAATTGTATGAAAGTATTAGGATAGAGGTGTTACCGTTTGGACATTTATGTAAGAACAAACTCAGAGTCAACTTATGGAGAAGGACAGTATGCGGAAGCAGGGACAGTTAAAGAATAGGTCTCTAGAAATGAAAAGGAGTTGACTTTACAGATCCAGGGAAGAAAGATGCTTTTAAAGAAATGAACATTTGCAAAAACATGGAGCTGGGGAAAATAAAATTCTTCATTCTGAGAACAGCAAGCAAGATTACAAAACCACCCAATGTTGGATAATGTCAGGCAACAGAAGGCTGTGGGATCAGACATGAAAGGACTTGCATTCCATGCGGGACTTTGGATTTTATGCTATAGGTCATAGATTGCTATTAAAGGCCATTGAAGAGTAAAGTTATCTGATTAGAGTTTTAGAAATATGTTGCCAGAGACTTGATGGAGGATGAACTTAAGCACAGGCAAAAATAATCACCAAAGAGTATCAGTTGGGATTTTGTTATTTTACTTCCTTTCACTCATAATCATTAATATATGAGTTGATTTTGCATAAATTTAGAGTATCTGCCTTTTGGCGATAAAACTCCAAAGGAATCAGAATGCCTAGAAGAAATTGTGTATTATTACTTTTTCTCGCTGCAATTTTGTCAGTCCCAAAAGATAAATAGAATCCAAGCACCCAACAATCAGTAAGTACTTACCTCACTCATTTTGTCCTTCCCTCACATAAAATTTTGCTGTTTTCTTTCTGTGCAACCTGCTGCATACTGCAGGACCTCTCTCTTGTCAGGAACATGATATATGGTTTATAAAACATAAATTGTCTTCCGTGGAACAGAAAGGATTTTGATAGCCAAGATACATGAAGACAAGTCTGTTCAGCAGATGTATTATTGATGGTGCCCATGTACTGGAGATGCAAAAATGAGTAAGGCAAAAATATCACCCTCTACTGACACACCTCATTAGTCATGATTAGCTGATATTGAGTATTTACTGTATGTCAGTAACTCTAGAAAATTCTTTCCATTTGCTATTGTGTCAATCTTCGTTAAGAGCTATATGAGAAAGCTTCAATTACTAACTTCATTTCACATATAAGGAAACTGAAGTTTAGAGAAATTAAGTACTTGACCAAGATCACACAGTTATTAAGTGTGAAAATTGAAGCCCTAACCAGATTCATCTCACTCAAACACATATAACATTTTAATTGGGATTCTTGCCTTAAGATGCTGACAGTGAAATGAGACAGACACATGAACGGAAGTCTAATTTCAAGTGATGACTCTAAGATGCCAAAGCAACATGAAGAAGTGACCTGGGAAGTCAGAGAAGACTTTGGTGAGGGGAACCTGTTGCAGTAGGATTCCCTCACACACACACAAGGCTCTAGAACAGGAATGGGAATAGCATTTTGAGAAATGCTAGGTAAAGGACTAAACTGTGAGGCAACAATGCACCTTAGATATTCCACTGGACAGAGTCACAGTGGCTTGGGTCAGGTCCAGGACGGCAGAAAGAGATGCAGACTGGAAGGCAGTGACAAAGGATATTTGAAAGGAAATTGGGTGATAAACTTTGGAAGAATTCGATAGAGGAGTATGATAAATTTAATTTTCCTGTGGCCAAAATTAGTTCCATAAATTGGTTGGGGACCATCTAATAGACCTTTAAAAATGCAAATATCAGGTTTCACCCCACAAGATTCTAATTTATTTGTAGTGATTCTCATTTATAAAAATACAGAGACCCTACTTCTGTATTTATTAAGATTCACATTTGATCCTAATATACTCTAATATTTGATAACTATTGATCTAGGCCAAGAAATAAGAGACTCTGTTTTTATGTGCTGATTTTTTCCAGGTGATTATTATGTGCTGCTATAGATATTGAAATACTATAG
>RJWT010008901.1:0-25714 GCA_004365215.1 Cuniculus paca | reverse complement strand
CTGCTTGCCAAAATGACATGCATCCACCATGCTAGTCACTGATGGGAGAAGCTAGAGGACATCGAAAAGGTTTTGAAGGCAGAGCAGCTGGAAGCAGTCCAGCAGGTTCTCTGGAAAGGCAACCTGAGCAGGGCACCTGCATAACCAACACAGTTACCATTTGACTACCATTCATGGACTGCTTTTTGTGTGCCAGGTTTTAGTTCACAGTTGGCTGCCTCCAGGGCAGGGTGGCATGGCAGAGGGAAATCACAGAGGAAAAACAGTTCATGACGGGCAGAAGGCAGAGTTTTGGTTACTTTTCTTTCATTGCTGGGATAAAATACCCAAAACTAAGGAAGGAAAGGTTTATTTAGCTCACAGTTAGTGGAGGTTTCAGTCCATAATCTGCTGGCTCCAAGGCAGGGTGGATGGCCAGGGGCAACATTTCAAGGCGGCAGAAGACAGCAAAAACAAGAGCAAAAAGGTTGGGGGGGGCAGCAGGCCTCTTTTCCTCCCTTATATCAGGCTACCACCTCCTGCGGTGGGCGTAGCACTCACACCAGCTCCTTGCCCTCCTCTTGCACAGGCTCAGGATGTTTACAAAGTGAGGACTCTGGCCCCCTGCTGAGTCATTTAGTTTTTGGTGTTTTTTTTTGGTATCAGGAATCGAACTCAGGAGCTCATGCTTGCCAGGCAGACACTGTGCTGCTGAGCCGTATCTTCAGCCTTGAGGCACTTAGTTAAACTTCTGAACTTCTCAAGTAGACACAATGCACAACATCCTAGAGTGCTTAGGGTATATCCTCTACACCCCAGGATGTAGAGCTGCTGAGTTACTTAGTGAAGCTTTTAGATTTCTCAAGTTGACACAATGTATCAACCATAATGGGCAGCAAAGGAACAAGGGACAACCATTATTCTTTCTACCCCTTATATTTTATCCAGACTACTTAGGGTGGGTAGCACTCACATCCTTAATCCAAGTGCCCTTGATCCTAGGATTGCACCATGAATCAATTCCAGCATCACATACTCTAGGTCCAGTCACCTCTGAAAAAGCCCCCTATGACCCCATAAGGCTTTTGGGGGGACATTTAGACACTATCCATAACAGTGTTGAAGGGTAAAAACATGATCTCTAGCTCTCAGAGCAACCCACATAATTGCAGGCTGATGAGACTTCATCATCAGTTCAGAGGAAGGCATCACAGTTTTGTGTGCCATGGGTAACAGTATCATGGAAAGCTGGCCACAGGTTAGGCAGAAAGGATGGGTGTGGTCTAGGAGAACAGATGGAGTCTAACTAGTTATAGGGAAAGAGAGAAACTCGATTGGAAGCCTGGAGTTGGGGTTCAGGGAGACTGGAAACTGGGGCAATGAATTAGGCAGGAAGTCAAGAGAATTCAGAGTAAATAATCTTTAAAAACTATTTACTTTTAAATGTCTAACTTCTGAATAAGGTAAGGATGTTTGTTGCAAAGAACTCTTATGTTGTAAAAATCAGAATGTAAGCTCCTTGAAATAAAAGACTTTGGGTGTTGTTTACCAGCATATCCCCAGAATCCAGTGTACTGCCTGCTAGATGGGAGGTGAGCAATAAAAATTTGGTGAAAAAAATGCATACATTGAATGAAAGTAAAAGGGTCACACTCATCAGAAATAAATATTCTATAGTTAATGGTTTGTTGAATACCTCTTTATATTTTTCCCTTTGCATATATTAACATGTTATTTTACCAAAATAGGATCATACTATCCATACAGCTCCAATTTGCTTTTCTTAACTTAATGTATGTAAGCACATCTGTGTATAAACAACTGAAAGTAACTGATGCTTGTTAATGAGGCATATTATGGTATGGTATGGATGTGCAATAATTTATTTTATAATTTCCTCTTAATAGACATTTGGGCTGTTTCCAGCTATTTGCTTGTGTATACAATACTGCAATAAGTTTCCTTGTATGCATCTCTTGAGCATTTGTGAATTTTTTTTTTTTTTGCGGCACCAGGGATTGAACTCATGACCTTGTGCTTGCCAGGCAGGCAAGTTTCCTTTTCTGTATAGCTAAGCCACTGAGCTAGATCCCCAGCTGTGAGTGTATTTTTGTTAAATTTCTAGATGCAAACTTGCAGAATCAAAAGGATATTAACATTAGTATTTCAAATAAATGTTGCCTGATTGCTTTCCAAAGGTTCTGTCTCTGCATTTTTATCAACAGTGTATGTGGGTGCATTTATCTACATCTCTGCCAACACCAGAATTAATAACCTTTATAACCTTCACCAATCTAATAGGTGAAAAAGTATTTCAGAAAAAACCTAATTTGGATGCATTTTAAGTAGAAAGGTTGAGCATATTTTCATGGTCATAGACCATTTATATCCATTTTGGAGTAACTGCCTATTCAAAACCTTTGGCCATTTTTATTTCTATTTGTTCTTTTTTTTTTTTCTTGGTACTGGGGATTGAACTCACAACCTTGCACTTGCCAGGCAGGAATGTAGGCCCCTGAGCTAAATCCCAGGCCCTTTCTATTTGTTCTTTTATATTTCCTTATTGGTTCACACACTGGGTAAATGTCATCTGCAAATATCTTTTCCTGATTTGTCTTTTGATAAATTTGTCTTTTATTTTAGAAGCTTTATGTTTTGTTTTTTTGGTACCAGGGATCGAATTCATGACTTCATGCTTGCCATGCAGCTTATGCTGCTGAGCTAAATCTCCAGCCCCTAGAAGCTTTATAGAATTAAAAAAATAGTAGTCAAATTTAGGAATGTTTTTCATAAAGGCCTCTGGGTTTTTTCCATCCATACTTTTATTGTTGGATTTTTTTCCCTCTGTTTTTGGCGCTTCACTTCTCTGAGCCTGTTTCCTTTTCTGTATAGCTTAAAAGGTTTTCATTACCAAGAAATGGGACAGTATGAGAAAAGTTAACTCTTGCAGATTTCATAGCACACAGCAGGTGCTCAATAAACAAAAGATTTTATCTGTTGCCTGGGGCTTTAACATTTGTCTTGTAGGGTCTAATTTCTCTCTTTTCTCTGCAATTCAGCCTCTGTGGAGAAGCATTCCAATTTGGCGGGCTTAACTAAGACATTATGAATTGTAATTCTTGTCTATTTTCTAATCTGACTGAAAATCTTGCTGTGTGTTGAATGATTGGGCAGAGGCCAAAAGGCACAGCTCCAGGCCTTTGCTGTGACATCTGCCTTTTGGTGCCAACCTGGAAGGTTGTTCCTGGGAGGAAGCAGGCGGGGCCTGAGTGCTGAGGTTAGAGCTCCCTCCTAGGAGTCTGAGAGTAGCACAGTTGTTCAGGGTGGCACCTGTTTTGCGTGGTTCAACCCAAGCCACATGCCCTACCTCCAGCCGGGAAGAGAGCTCCTGGGGGCGGGGTTGGGGGTGGGGAGCAGTAACCAGAGCTCTGTGGCAAAGAGAACAAGTCAGATCCCAACTCCACTTGAGCACCAGCTTGTTGAACACCTTCTCCCCACCCTGCATCTCAGACTGTTACATGAGAGAATGGGACCACATTTATGCTTTTTGAGCTTTTGGTTTGTGGTCCCTGGAGAATAAATGATAAAAAGCTTTGGATCTGCGTCCCATGGTGAAAAACAAAAATACAGGCTGCAATATCTTTTCACAGGAGACAAAGTGGTTCTTTTCCCTGAGCTGGGCAGCAGCAGAGGGAGTTCTAGACCAACCCAATATGTGATTTCAAGTTATCAGTTTCATTTTAGCAGTCAGGGATCTCTGGGAACATTACTTCCTCAGAGGTTTCCTTAAGCCCCTAGATTCTTCAAGAGGTTACAATTATAAGGTCTTCTGGCACCCTGTAGTTCTTCAAAACGCTTATTGCTCTTTTAATAAGTTAGCTTTTAAATATCTGTCTATCCATTCCACGCAGTACTATGATGTCAAAAATATATCTTGTGAGCCAGGTGTGGTGGTACACATTTGTAGTCCCAGTAGTCAGGAGGCTGAAGCAGGAGGATCGCGAATTCGAGGTTAACCTAGGCAATTTAGGGAGAACTTGTCTCAAAATCAAAAGAAAATTTTGAAAGTCTCATGACAAAGATTCTCTTGTGGACTTAACTCTAGCCAAGCTCTTCCAAGGCCTCTTTCTGACTAGGTCTCAACTGTAATCTAGCAACACAAATTTTTGGTCTACCTCTTCTCCTAAAGTTAAAAGACTTAAACATTAGCAGTTTCTGATAATGCACGTCCTGCGCCCAGAAGCCCCTCCCAAAGCATCATTTGGTAGACTGCAGGCTGCCAGTGAAGATGCTGGGGTAGCCACCAGCACTGCCTCTCTGGCTTCCTTTTCTAGTGCACTTACTGAAAAGGGCTTACAACTGAGAATCCTTCCTCTGTCTCCTTGGGATGTGGATGTATATCCTACCACTCGGGCATGTCTTTCTCAAGGGCTTGAATGCCACTCATTAAAATGTAAATGCCAGAAAGAAAAGGGCCCACACATTTTAATGAGTCTCTCCAACTCTGGGAAGATGGAATCTTAACCTTGATAACTGCCTGGCAAGGGACACCCGCCAGCCTAACGCATTTGCCAGAAGGAACCTGTTACGGTTTGTATATAGATGGCCCCCCAAGCCTCATGTAGTCATGGAAGCGGCTGAATCTAACATTTATGATTGATTCATTGCGTAGCACTGGGATTGGTGGTGTGAGCTCTGCACCCACCCAGGGGTGGAGCTCACATACAATGTAAGGTTGCAATGGGGGCATGTTTTTCTCTTTGGAGTGGCTTGCTCTTGCTGCTTGCAGCCGCCATGAACGACTGCCCTGTTTTGCTCTGGCTGCTGCCTTGAAGTGTTGCCCCAGTGCCATGCCACCTTGCCTTGGAGTCAGCTGATTATGGACTGAAATCCCCGGAAACTGTAAGCTACATAAACCTTTCCTTGCTTCACTTTGGACATCAGGTATTTTGTCCCAGCAATGAGAAAAAAGTAACCAAGACAGAATTTGGTACCAGGAGTGGGGTCATTGCTGTAACTGTACCTGATCATGTGGTTCAAGAGCCTTTGGAAATGGCTTGTGGGAAGAGTTTGGAAAGGTTCAAAGATGTCGCTCGAAAGAGAAGCCCTGGAACAGCTTAGGCTGTTCTATAGGGGAGATTCTGATCAGAGCTCAGGAGACCAGAAGGCTGACAGAAAGCCTGCCAGTAAAGACCAGGCTTGGGAGGTTTCTGCTGGGAAGAAGGACTGCACTGGTTGTTGGACTCCACACAATGTGTGTTACGGCTTGGCAGAAAGTTTGTCTGCATTCTGCTTGTGTCCAGAGACTTTGCCTGAGACTGAGATTAAGGGCAGTGGCCTGATTAATCTGGCAAAGGAAATTTCAAGGCAGTCAAATGTTGAGGCAATGACATGGCTATCGTTGGGGGCTTTTAGCCAGATTTATGTTGGAAATCAAGAGCAAAGAGCCCAGCATGATGAGTTAAAATGTGAGTTTGATAAAAAAGCTGTGGACTATAAAGACAGAGCTGAAACCTCAATTGCTGAAAAGGAACAGAATACAAAAGATGGCCTACAGGCCTCACAGGAAGAGGCAATGGGTCTCCACCCTTTACAGCCTCAAAGATACAAAAGTAAAAGACCTTGCCCAGGGGAGAAAGCTGCAAAGTGCAATGACAGAGGCCACAGGAGGTTCCAGAATGGTGACATAGAGACTCTGTTCCTCGCAATCAGGTTCCAAGTGCCCAGCAATCCAGGCACTTGACCTCTATGGCCAAGAAAGAAGAAAGCCTGGCTACTGCTCCAGCTGGCAGCAGACCTTGACAGCATCCACGTGGCACTGGTTTTAGGCATATGGAGAATGCATGAGTTCTAAGGTTAAAGAGGCTTCCGCCCTGATTCCAGAGGGCCTGGGAGGCCAAACAATGTGCCCCTGAGAGGACAATATGTGAAGTTGTGAGTGTGAAGCCAAATTGGAGACCCCAGAAATTTAAAAAAGCCAAGAGTGTGGATCATCTAAGAAAAGCCGCAATGGAGGAACAAAGCCAACACAAGAGAGATGCCATAGGGATGGAGCCACACAAGCTATTTGGAGCTCACAATTTGCCACAGATTGCTTCAGGTGCTGGACAGACAGCTACAGGACTTAACATTTGCCCTGCTGGATTTTAGACTGACTTTGGTTCCAATGCTTTGTATTTCCCTGTTTGTAACTTTTAAAATGGTAATGTCTGTCTTGTGCCATTACATGTTGGAAATGTTTAACTTTGTTTTCATTTGTACAGGGGCTTGCACCTAAAAGCTTGCCTTACATTTAGAGACTTAAGACTTAGACTTTTTAGCAATGCTGAAACTGTTAAGACTTTGACAACTCATGGAGATGGACTAAATGCCTTTTATATAAGGGATATACATGAGTCTTTGGGGGGCCAGGGATGGAATGTTATGGTTTGTATATAGATGGCCCCCCAAGCCTCATGTAGTCATGAAAACGGCTGAATCTAACATTTATGATTGATTCATTGTGTAGCACTGGGATTGGCGGTGTGAGCTCTGCATTCGCCCAGGGGTGGAGCCGACATACAATGTAAGGTTGCAATGGGGGCATGTTTCTCTCTTTGGAGTGGCTTGCAGCCGCTATGAACAACTGCCCTGTTTTGCTCTGGCTGCTGCCTTGAAGTGTTGCCCCCGTGCCATGCCACCTTGCCTTGGAGTCAGCTGATTATGGACTGAAATCCCCAGAAACTGTAAGCTAAATAAACCTTTCCTTGCTTCACTTTGGACATCAGGTCTTTTATCCCAGCAACGAGAAAAAAGTAACCAAGACAGAACCTTATGTAATTTTTCACTTCCTATTTCTAGGAAGTCCCTATTTACCCTCTCCCTGTTCCTTCTCTAAAACATTCAGCCTCTGCTATACTATCTGAAGTTGGGTTCAGTTCACACTGCACTCCCCTGCTGCAGCAGAATAGTACTGATCAACTCTGACTTCCCACTTTACCTAGAGACTGCCTCTGCTTCTCTACCAGCACAGCACTTGGTGCATAGTAGATGATCAATGAATGCTTCCTGCCTGAGAACATGTTGATTAAAATCATTCATTTATCCTAGTTGTCTATGACTGCAAAACCAACCATCTCCAAATGTCATATTATAAAACATCCACTGTCTTATTATGCGTAGGCATCTGTGGGTCAGGAATTTGAAAAGGGGATCTTTCTTTGTTGCGTGCCACCTGGGGCAACAGTTGAGGTGACCTGAATAGCTCAGGGTGGCAGGCATAGTTAGGGTGCAGCCCTGTCCCCGATGGTTTCTTCAGGTTCCTCTCTGATGTCTGGGCTGTTAGGCAGGTTAAAGATGGGGCTTGGCTGGCACTGTTGCCTAGCCTGTGGCCTCTCTACCATGATGGAACTGGAACAGTCAGGCAGATGGAGGCTCCAAGAACATTGACCCCACAGCAGCACAGCAGCTTTATGGCCTTTAGGCCAAGTCTCACAAGTCACAGAGGTTTATTTCTACCTTATTCTATTGATTGAGGGAGTTAGAACTCTGCCGGTCTCAAAGGAGGGAGAGTTAAAGAATGTGCAGTCTTTTTCTTGTCTCTCTTTCTCTCCCTGTCTCTCTTTCTTTCTTTTCTTCCTTCCTTCCTTCCTTCCTTCCTTCCTTTCATTTAAACCCCCACACTCTCAAATCAGATTTGCAAGGAAATCTCTTGCAATTAGTCCTTTGTATCAGTGAAGATTACATTGGCTGCAAGGACAGAAAACACATGAGACAGTGGCTTAAATGAGATAGCTATTCATTTCTCTGTCACATCACTGAAGGCTGGAAGAAGGCGGTCAGGATGGTTCTGTCTCTCTTTCCCCCTTCTTGTACCGTATTGCAGATCTTAGTAACCTCAACATATGATTTTTTTTCTTTACCAATTCATTTGAGAACTTTCACCTTTTCACTTAAAGGAATTACTTTATGACTTCCTTGTGATATATTTTGAGGGGCCAGCAGCACAACTTTTATGCTTTGAAGTCATTTTTAAGTAAAATAAGAGTTACTTTAATACAAGTACTGCAACTTCACAACAGTTGATCTGAGAACCAAGACTGGTACTAAGGGGCAGGTAACATTACAGCATTGACAGTTTGGATGAAGAGATGATTCATGTCCCAGGATAGACAAAGTATGACAGTGTGAGACGTCATCATGCTACTCAAAAAGTTATGAAATTTATGACTGTTTATTCCTGAAATTTTCCATTTAATATTTTTAGGCTGTGGTTGGCATAAGTACCCAAAAGTGTAGAAAAGAAAATCAAGGATAAGAGGACTCTTATACTCAACAGTCCCATTTGAAACTATCACTTGAGTCCATTGGTGGCAGGCATACTCACTCATATGGCCATGCCTGGCTGCATGGGAGGCTGGAAAATCCAGTTTTTATTCTTCCCAGGGAAATAAACAAATAAAAAAATTAAAGGGTGAACCATTAAGGAAGAAGAGGAGAACTGACGCTGGCAGAAACCCAGCAGTTTCTGTTACACCTTTCTCCTTTCTATTTCCTTTTCTGCCACCAACAAGCTATGGCTCTGGACAACAACCTTTTTTTTTGGTTTTGTCACCAGTAACCAGAGAAAGGGTATTGTAGTCTATTAAGGAAGCTTAAAGTATTAGGCAGGTAAATATGTTGGTCCTGTGGTTTCAGGAAGAACTGAAGCCCCATCCAGTCACCTCTTGTCACTTTCCTGCATGGTCACAGGGGGGCACCTGGGAGCAGATTTTGAAAATTCCTAGGTTAGATTACCAGTGATGAGAGGCCCTAAGAGTAGAACTGAGACTACTCTGAAAAATTAGGAATTTTGCTCATGGCTTGTAGCTTCAGCTGATGCCCAAGAATTCCAGCCAGCTATTCCTAGTGGCCTGCACTATGGGTTTCAGATTTGCCTAAGCAGCCCTGACAATTGTGTAATTTCTTGTAATAAATCTCTTTTTGTATTTCCCCCTGGTTCTTTTTCTCCAGTGGAACTCTGACTAATACACAAACAGATGACGCAACCTTGAAATACATTTGCCTAAAAAGGCTGTGGAGTGGCTGAAGGCCTTGGGGGTACCAGGTGGACAAGAGCATTTTAGCGTGTACAGCAGGGATGGCGAAGCCTGGTCTGTCTCCTATCCCAGTGGCTGGAGAGCTGCGCTGCGGGGTTTATCTTGATGTATCTAACCTCTAGGAGATAGCTCTACCACTCCAGTTTTGGCACTATTAAATATTTCCAGCACCCTGATGGCTCCCTCTTTCCCTCAAAACCTCCAGAGGAAACTTCTAGCCAAGCCTAGGGAACGTAACACCAACAGATGGCGTGGGGTGTGTGAGATCATGTGTGTGTATGTGTGTTTTCCTCACGGGATAGGTGATTTCTTTCTTTCTTTCTTTCTTTCTTTCTTTCTTTCTTTCTTTCTTTCATTGATTTCTTTCTTTCTTTCTTTCTTTCTTTCTTTCTTTCTTTCTTTCTTCAGTTGATTTCTTTCTTTCTTTCCTCTTTCCTTTCTCTCTTTTTCTTTCTTTCTCTCTCTCTCTCTCTCTCTCTCTCTCTCTCTCTCTCTCTCTCTCTCTCTCTCTCTTTCTTTCTTTCTTTCTTTCTTTCTTTCTTTTTTGTACCAGGGATCGAACTCACGACCTCCACTTGCCAAGTTGGCGCAGTGCAGCTAAGCTATAACCCCGGCTAATCGGTTTCCTGGAGGTCTCCCTAAAGTGCGGGATATGAGCGACAGCTATCAACAATTAGGCAAGCCAGGCGAGGGTCTGTAGTTCCAAGGCTCCGTGAAGCCCCGCAGAGGGCAGGCCTGGATCAGGAGACAGCCTCACGGCGCCTCAGTCTTCCCATCCGTAAAATGGAGTGGATCAGCCTATGGACTCTCTTAAGCGGTCTGTGTAGAGATCTGCCTGGGGAATGGCAGTAACACCGTCGCCCCTGCTGGGTGCACTCTGCCACCATTCTCGGAGCCGATGGAGTGCAGCGCCGAGCTAAGTGTCTCCCTAGCTTATCCTGCTAATGATGCAGCTCCATGCTAGGCCAAAGGTGCCAGTCCCGCCTGCTCACTTGGGGACCCGCAGGTGGGGGCCGCGCTCCGGCGGCGGCGGCCGGGGAAGGGGGCGGGGCGCAGGTGGGGCGGGCCGGGGGCGGGGCGGCGCGTGGTTCCGGGATCCGGGTCCGGCCTCCGCCGCGGGGCGCGCAGACCGCTGGCGGCAGCTGGCGGGCGCATGTTGGGGTGCGCGACACGACGGCACTGCCCGCGGAGGCTGCGGCGCGGCCGAGGGACGCTGCTGGCTGTGCTGGCCCTGCTGGCGCTGGCCGGGCTAGGCGCGGTGCTGCGGAACCGGCGTGAGGCCGGGGCCGGGGCCGCTCGGCAGGGACCCCCGCTCGCTCGGCGCCCCGGGCGCCTTGAGCCGGTGCTGCCGCGGCCGCCGCTGCCCCCGGACGCGCTAGGCGCGCAGGGCGAGGCGGTGCGGCTGCAGCTGCAGGGCGAGGAGCTTCGGCTGCAGGAGGAGAGCGTGCGGCTGCACCAGATCAACACCTACCTCAGCGACCGCATCTCGCTGCACCGCCGCCTGCCCGAGCGCTGGAACCCGCTGTGAGTGGCGTGGGGCCGCGGGCTCGCCACCCGCGAAGCGGCGGGGAAGCGGGCGCGCGCTGCTGAGGCTGCCGCGGAAGTGGGCAGAGCGAAGGCTCAGATCGGGCGTGGGGTGGCGGGTGTTTGTTTTTCTTTTCTTTTTTTAAATAAACCGAGGGAGGACCCAAATGGACGAGTGTGTTACCAGGTGGTCTCTTGGGTCCCTCTCCTGTGAAAACTGTCATTTTCAACAAACGGGCGGGGGGTCGGGGCCGAGCATGTGTAAGGCGAGACCCCCTGTGGGCGTCGCTGAACCTCAGGCCGCCCACGGTCAGCTCCGCTCTTCCGGCGCGCCTGTGTCCTCGTGAAGCCGGCGACTGTCACGCAGAGCCGGCTCCTAGCATCCGCCTGGGTGTGCCCGGGCCACTGAGTGTGCAAAAGGGACAGAGTCGGCTGGGGAGGTGAAAGTGGTGGTAAGTTCAGGCCCAGGCCGAAAGTCGCCTTCCCTTACGGGGTAGGGCTCCTGGCTGTGGGTGGAGGGCCGGAGGTTGGTGGGAAGGGCTCCTTGGCCGCGGTCCAGGCCGAGCAGGCTTGAGGCCAGTGCGGTCCGACGCCTGGTTCCCGGCTGGATGGTTGTGCTCCTGCCCAGGTGAGAGCCGAGGACCAAGCTGGTAAGCAGGAGGAAGCTCAGGTGGTTTCTGCGCTTGTCCCTGGGCTGCCTGGTTTTTGTTCTTCACTTTGACTTGTTAGGGTTCTTCCATTTGGCACTGGAAAAGACTTGGGGGAGAGGGGGCTCAGAAGGGGAGCAGGGCACACAGCCTGCTGTGTGTGTCAGGTACGTGGCACCCGCTGCCCCTGTGTGTGCCTTGCTTTACAGAGGTGGAAATAGGTTCAGAGGAGGTAGGTGACTCACCTAGTTGGAAGGTGGTGGAACCGGCCTGGGGGACTGTGACCCTCCTGGCCCCCTTGGTCCAGTGCTGATCTCATGCAAAGTTTAGATGGTCTTCAACTTCTTATTTTCCCTGTTTTTCGGTATCTGCTCATGCCTAGCCCCCATACTTTCGCTGAAGGTATTTTTCATTCTTAAACTTTTTGAATAAAACTTTGCTGAGATTTTCCCCTCTTCAGCCTAATGGCTTAGCTCGTGGAAACCCCAAAGGCGCTTTCTGACACCTGGTCCAGGGTACACACCCAGCCCTGTGAGACACCTTCCTGGCTCTTTTGCTCCTGCTCAGTGATCTTGAGCAAATGATTGGAGCTTCTTTGAGCCTCAGTTTCCCAGTCTACCAAGAAAGAAGGAAACTCAGAAAAGCCAATCAACTTACACTCTACATAACAGTGGGTAGAAATTAATAAAGCACTGGTACCTGGCAACATAGTGTACTCATTCTTGGTGTTTTCTCCTTTCCTTGTTGCCACAAATACACTGAGGAAATTGCTTTTGAGAGTCATCCAGGGGTTGGTCATAAGTTTTTCTTTTCAGTCTCCAACTTCCTTTATTGTCCAAGGTTGTGAATATCTCTTTGAAACATTGTGGATGACCTGTGGGGCTTATAGTATCCTGTCTCCATGGCGATTGCAGCTGCCCTGTGTCCTATGAGGATTTTCAAATGGATCCTGCTGTTGCATTGACCCTAGAAAGTTAATCTAAACCCAGCATGATGTGATGTGAATGCCCTGGCTCTAGTTTCTGCAGCAAGGCCTATTGTATTATCCTTGCACAGCACGAGAGAAAGGTGGGGTCTCAGCTGGGCCAGGCTTTGAGGCGTAGCTAAGGTGTAGTTTCCTTGTGATCAGTAAGCCTCATATGAATTCTCACGTCTGTTGTATAGTAGTCCCTTCTTATCCTGGGGAGACAGGTTCCCAGATTCCCAGTGGATGCCTGAAACCTCAGACAATACCAAATTCTTTTTCCGCTAAGCACTATGATACCATGAGAATCAGTCTGATAACTGAGATGGTTGATTATGGACTGAAACCTCCACACACTTTGAGTTAAATAAACCTTTCCTTCCTTCATTTTGGGTGTTGGGTATTTTGTCCCAGAAACAAGATAAAAGTAACCGAGACACTGGGTAACTGAAGCCATAGAGTGAAGCCACAGATAAAAGAGGACTTCGTTTGTTGCTATATGGGTGAGGAGCAAACAGGGGTCTTGATAGTAGGAGAAACTAGAATGGCAGATTAAAAGTTTTTGCAGTTCAGGGGTGGGGTCCCCCAGGAGTCTTAATTAATAAACAGAGGGGTAGTTGGGGTCCCTAAGTGTCAGAGGAGGGCGGGTCTTGAGGGGATATCCATTTAAGCCACACCCTGGAAGTCACAGCAGATCTGGGGCACAGGTAACCTGCCTGCAAGTCACTTCCTTTAGTTGTTCCTTTATTTGCTCCCTCTATTGGGACAATTATTTACCTGTTTATTTTCATTATAAAAGCACTATATATTTGCTTTAGAAATTTTAGCAGATACAAAGAAACAAAAGAAAAAAATCGTCAATTAACTTACCGCTCAGGGAGAAGCATTGTTAACATTTTGCTATGAATCCTTCTAAACTTTCCCAGGTACAGAAATAAGTGTTTTTTTTTGTTTTTTTTGTTTTTTTTTTTTTGCACCAGGGATCAAACTCATGACCTCGCACTTGCCAGGCACTGAGCTAGATCCCTGGCCCTTGTCTTTTTGAGACAGGGTCTCACTATGCAGTTCAGGCTGGCCTTGAGCTTACTTTGTAGCCCAGGCTGGGCTCAAACTCACAGTGATCCTCCTGCCTCGGCCTCCCGAGTGCTGGGATTACAGGCATGCGCCACCAGGCGTGGCAATAAGTTTTGAAAAAAAAACAAGTTTTGAAAAATATGCCTATTGGTGTGTGGTGAGAAAAGAGTCCAACACTAGTGTGCACACGTTTCTAATGAAAGGCTTTCGACTGCAGTAGGAAACCCGTGTAAGAGGCAAGGTATTGGGCATGACTTCCTAGTATCTGCAAGGCTTGGTGCTGTGTATGCCCCTTGGACAGGGCCAGACCATCAAAGAGACATTTTGGAGTGTTGGCTCTCCTGCGAGACCCTGTATAGACTCTTAATAGTTCAGATGCTCCGCTCTGTAGCTCTCTGTTACAGTGCTGAGGAGAAGGAGCATACATGATGGGAGATCCTTGGATAGTACTTTACTAAGTACAGGGTTTGCAACACTTCCACAAATACCTTTTCATTTGATCCCAGTAAGGAGGGGGAACTTCACTCCAAGGTGATAGCAAACCAGTGTGGGGAGGCAGCTAGCTAGGTTTGCAGCCCGGGGAACTTTTTTTAATAATGTTGATGCCAGGGACCCTTCCCAGAATACTGGAATCGGAATTTCTGTGGGTACGGCCTAGGCTGAATGTGAGACACAGAAGTGGCTGGAAGCTGCTAACTAGGGTCTGTGGATTTCTTTTTTTTTTTTTTCCATGGCACCCGGGATTGAACTCATGACCTCGCGCTTGCCAGGCAGGCACTTAGGCCACTGAGCTAGATCCCCAGCCCTTGTCTTTTTGAGACAGGGTCTCACTATGCCATTCAGGCTGGCCTTGAGCTCACTTTGTAGCCCAGGCTGGTCTTGAACTCACAGTGATCCTCCTGCCTCAGCCTCCTGAGTGCTGGGATTACAGGTGTGTGCCAGTAGGCCCGGCTAGAGGGTGTGGGTTTTTGTTATTTTTCTAAAAGTCATTTTTGTGATAACTGTAATATAAGGATAAAAGAGGATCAGGAGGCATTTCCCAAATCCATTCATTTGTATCCATCCAAGATACAGACTTGTATTATGCTAGTGGAGGTTACTGTGGTCCTGCCAGTAGAATTGCTATGAAGGCTGATTGGAACCAGGCCTGTGAGATGCTTAGCACACTGCCTATCGTGTAGCGAGCGCTTGACAAACGTGACTGTATAACCCGATTTAGTAGAAACATAACTTAGTCCCTGCCTTCACAAAGGCAGTGGACGAGCAACTTAGTGCAGTGACGGCTAATACAACTTGGCCTTACGTTTAGCTCTGAGCTTCCACATCTTCCCAAGGCACAAATGGAACCCTAAAGGAGGGCATAGCTGTCTTGTAATCAAAGGGTACAGAGCCTTTTCTCAATGCACAGCTTTGTTTCATCCAGGAAAAGACAATGTTTTTTTCTGGAAGGAGACATTTGGTAGGATATGTTGAGCTTCATAAAGGAGCATGTCTTTCAGGGATGGTTTTAAAGAAAGACAAATTGTCCCAGGCCAAGGAAAAAGAGGACTGAATGTTAAATTATGCTCAGCGAAGGCATTTGAAGAAGAATGACTCAGCTTTTTAAAAATCTTTTCTCGAGGATTATAAAAATTGCACATGCTCATTGTAGAACAATTTTAAAATGCAGAAAATAAGAATCAGAAATCCCACTTTTCAGAAATCAACACTGATAACATTTTTGGCATGCTTCCGTCTGTTGTTTATTGTTTATATGTGACTGCGCGCACACACACTGTTATTTATAGAATTGACTCTTTCCGGATTTATACTCTGCTTTTTTTTGATTTAACATTGTAGTGTGACTGTTCTCTTTGATCATTAAATGTTCTCTGAAACTGTACTTGTCAGCCAGTAGCGTTTCTTCACGCATTTGTTCTATACTTCATGTCCTACTCGTGGGGTGTTGATATGGTAGCTTTTTGCTGTGATAAATCATGTTATAGAGAGTACATTTGTACAACAAGCCTACTTCAGGGCATCATAGTATTTCCTTAGGCAAAACATTCATAAACATAGTGATGTGAGATCAAGGAGGAACCTTTCAGAGCTCTGATATGCCGTGGCAGGTTGGCAACTAGTTTTCGTACGATTTAGGTGTCGCAAAGAAAGAGCCCATTAATCATCGTAGGATGGTGTCTCTGCTTTTGAGCTTTACAGAGCAGCAAAAATACATAAGCACAAAAGCAGGAGAGGGGCTGAAGGATGAGTCCGACTGTTTCGTCAAGCCCAGAACAAACAGATTTTGATCCAAAACAGTAAGGACGTGATTCAGACTGAAAGACCGTTCCTTGCATTGAACTACTTCACTCTGAAAATCTCTTCACCAGCCTTCATTTCACATATTTCTTCTTGAACCTGATCAGTTTAAAGCTAAGTTTTAGCTGTATCTCTCTTTAAAGGTTGAAAAAAAAATTTTATTTTTAGGTTTATGAAATACCTTTTTTTCATTGAAGTGTGTTAGCTTTGAATTGTTTAACAAATATCTGAGATAAAAGCAACTTATAAAAAGATTTATTTTGGCTTACAGTTTGGAAAGTTTTAGCCTATGATCAGGTAGCCTTGTTTCTTTGGGCCTCTGGCTGGATAGCATGGTAGGAGTGAGTGATAGAGCAAACTGGTCACCTTTTGTCTGGGAACCAAATAGAGAAGAGACTGGGGCCCTGAGCCTCTTTTGAGAAGACCCAGTGCCCAGTGCCTTCAAACTTTCCACTGTGCCCCAACTCTTAACTGTCCTACCACCTTTTAGTAGCCCCAGGCTGGGGACCAGGCCTTTAGCACAGAGGCCTTTGGGGCTATTCTAGATCCAAACTATAGCAGTAAGTAATTATTTTCTTCCTGAAGTTCCTAGTGGGCTATGCCTCAGTATGGTAGAGTTTCACTATGTGTTCTGTCTGCTAGTCAGGGGCTTAATAGTCCAGACACATTTGTTAATATTTGTATATGTAGACATATTTGGTCTGTCACCCCACTTGTTCAGTTGTGCTGATAGCTGGCCTTCAGTATTTAGCTCCTTTCTGAATAATTCTAGCTGATCCCCTGCTGGGTCCCAGTGTTCAAACTGGCTTGTCTGTTGTCCCTGTGCTATCTTTCTCAGCTTGCCATTAGCAACATCCTGCTAGTAATTTCCAGGCACAGCCCATAGTCAGTCTGGGAGTTTGTAATCGGTTACTCTGAGGATAGAATTCTGTGTCCACTGGGGAGGGAAACCTTCATTTCATAGCTAAGTGAATGTTACTAAACAAAGAGGCAGCCTATTGGTGCCTTTAACTGCCAGTCAAGGCCCCTTGAAGTTGGGTGGGCCTATCCTCACCTCATCGCACATCGGCGGCGTCATGGAATAGGGAGGGCTTGAGAAGTGGGTGGAACCTCAGATGTCTGCGTGCTCTCGCCAGCATCCTAGTGTATGTATTTAGCACCTCACTTTTGTGCAAACAGTCACTGCTGGTTGCTGGGGAAAGGCAGGGAGGGGCAAGTACATGAGTAATGGGAATACTATGAGGGGTACCTGCTGAGATGGATGGGGTGCATGCTAGTGGTGTATTCCGAGGCCAGCACCTGCCTAAGACAGGTCTGGAGATTCCCAGGGAGAGTTGGGGTGAGCACCTCCTGGAGGAGGACAGGTAGTTTGCCGAGTAGAGATGGGAGCAAGGGGCGTACCAGGCGGAGGGAACAGTGGGAGGTAAGGCCTGGCAGTCGGGCTGGAACAGACACACTGGGGGACGAGTGATAATCTTCCTTCTGAGTCTGTCTGGTTCACATATCACTCAAATCTGCAAATTGCTTTCAGTTTACAAACAATACCCCACAGAGCCATGCATGATAGATAGCACGTGTCTCAGGTGCTCAGGAGCCTGACGCAGGAGGATCATCGTGAGTTTAAGCCAATCAGGGCTAGTTAGTTCAAGACTAGCCTAACTACATAGACCCTGTCTCAAAAAACAAACAAACCGACAAACAAGACCAGTATTCCAGAGGCAAAATTTGAGATCCTGGTGAGAATGTTCTTGGCAGCTGCTGGGGCTCTCGTGGCATGTGGTGGGGGGCCTTTGGGAGAGCCTCCTGCAGATTGCTTCCCACTACCCAGGAAGACTTCCCACTACAGCCCATGACTTACAACCTATCACTTCATCTCCAGCTCCAGCCTTGGCTAGGTTCTCGATTCCTGAAATTCTGTTGTATTTGCAGGTGCAAAGAGAAGAAATATGATTACGAAAATTTGCCCACGACATCTGTTATCATAGCGTTTTATAATGAAGCCTGGTCAACACTCCTTCGGACGGTTTACAGTGTTCTCGAGACGTCCCCAGACATCCTGGTGGAAGAAGTTATCCTTGTAGATGACTACAGTGACAAAGGTGAGTCCCCACAGGGGCTCTGAGCATGCCCGGCCTTCCATGGTAGCGGCAAGGGTTTGGGGAGAGTGTGATGAAGGAGGGGAGAGGAGGCCCAGTAAAGATGGGTTTCCCGCATCTGGGGGAGTGGTCCAGGTGCAGGAACAGCCATGCAGAAACGGAAATGAGTGTGGGGAGGTGATACAGGTGGGCAGGCTGAGGGAGGACAGGGCCAGATCCGTGGGGCCTAGGAAGCCATGTAAGGCCTTGAAGCTTCAGTGTGGGGAGCAATCCCAGGCTTAAGGGGGACAGGAAAGTCCCAGTTAGTCTGAAAAACTTTTTCAGCCTGTTGTGTAGAGAGCAACCAATGGCAGGGGCAGTCACAGGCAAGGATGGAAATGAGGATGGGATGGGTTTCTATGCACAGCAAGAATCTTGGCTTGTCTAGGACTAGAGGTGTCTGTGAGGTGACATCATCCAGTGACTCCAGTGACTAGCTGAAGAGAAGGCAGCTGACCTTACCTGAGGAGAAAGATCAAGGCTGTAGCATCAGGTGGAACTGTGGGCTTCTTTGTGAGAGCCTGTTTCACGCCAGACTACCCAAGAGACAAGCAGCTGTGCTTCCCCTGGCAGGGCCTCTGCTGCATGTCCTGCTTGATCCGTCTGACTTAAGAGCTGGCACACGTGTGCTTTAATTGGCATGGGTGTTGGGCTGTTCTCGCAGACACTCAAAATTACAGTGATTCGCACAAGGTAGAGACAGCACTGTCATGTCACGAGTCTGGTGTGATAGCTGAGGATGGTGTTTGGGGTTTGGTACCTACCCTAACTGCCATCTGCTCCAGAAGGTTGTACTGTCTTGGTTGGTTTCGTCAGACTGGCTCCCACCCTGCTCCTATCTTGGCCAGCCAGAGGGGATAAAGGGGAGGGGATAATCTTTCTCTTTAAGGGGAGAGCCTGGAAATCTGTCCTTGCCTGCCTCCCATGGTTACCCCACACCTAGCCGTAAGGGAGGCTGGGAAATGCTGTCTTTATCCTGGTAGCCATGTGCTAAGCTAAAGATCAGGGAGACAGTGGGGATTAGATGACAGGTAGCAGTGTCATAGCACTTAGGTTGGAGTTCGATGCTGAGTGGAACCTCGTTGGCACTGAGCTATGGGGTCAGGGTGCCTGGGTTGCAGAGGGCTTCACCATGATCCAGTTGTGGCAACATGGGCGATACTCGTCTTCTCTGAGCCTCAGTTTCTCACCTATGACTGGGTTCATCCACACTTATGTCAGAGTGTTGCAGTGAGGGATAAATGAGGACAACTTCATGTAGCAGCCAGCACATGGTAGGTGCTTGTGTAGCAGCCAGCACATAGTAGGTACTTATCTACGTTTCGTTTTTCTTCGCCCCCAGGGCTGTTTGAGTCTATGTTTGTAAATGCCAGTTGTGGGTCACACTGCATGGACCTGAGTCCCTCCTGCACCACCTGGTGACAGTACAGCTTTGAGCAGTGACTTTAGTCACTTAACGTCTTGGCATTCAGCCCCTATAAGTGGGAATAACAGTTCTTACCTGGTAGGATCTGTGTGAGCATTAAGTGAGGTAAAATAGGTAATGGGTTGGTTGGTGCCTAGCAGAGAGGTCGCTTTCTTTAAATGGAAGCTTCTGTTTCTATGAAATATTGTGAAAACTACAAAACGAAAAAAGCACCGTTTCACCATGTTGAGCTTAATAAAGGGAGTAGCCCCCAGATGCCGGAAGACAGCTTCAGCAGACAGGAGATTAATGTTCACAAAAACCCGTCATGAATGCAGGGAGGCTGCTGTGTGTTCACAAGTATTTACTGGTACTGCAGCTAACTAGCTTTGCTTGCAAAGTCACTACCCTTATTCTCACCATCAGCTTCTTGCAGTTTTATGCAGGATTTAAAAAGAAAACCAGTGGATTTTTAAGTGTCAAGGTATTTATTTTTTTTTGTACCAGGGATCGAACTCACGACCTCACGCTTACCAGGCAAGTGCTAAACCCTCTGCAGTGTCAGGATATTTAGAGAAGCATTTTCATAAACTGTGAAGCAACTGAGACCATTTTACACCGTTTTGATGTTTGAGGACTTTGAGCCAATTCCCATATTGGTGTGGTGAAGTTCTCTCCTTTTCCTTTCATCTGAGTGGGTTCCCACCTGCCTCCCCCAACCCACTGAGGTATGGCTAGGTGGACCTCCAGTCCCAGAGTCCCACCTGTGAAACTGGGACACCTGGAGGCCTGCGTTTCCTGAGGACGTACCCTCTCAACTCACTGCCTTTTCTGCAAACTGGCAGGGGCACACACTCCTGGCAGATTTTGATTTTTTAATAGGGATGAGAAATTATGGGAGAAAGCACGGGGGGCCAGTGTGAAGCTTGCGGAGTCTGGAGTCATTATTTTGGCTCAAATTATGTCTCCTTAGCTTGTTCTGTCACCCTGGGAAAGTTACTGAGCCACTCTGGCCCAATGTCCGTCTATGGAATGAGGATGATACTGGTATTTACCTCACAGGATTGTTAAGGAGATCAGATGAGTTGTCTATAAATCAGAACTTAGCACAGTAGGCCTTCTTTATTGTTAGTTACCACTTTCACTATGTAAACTACAGTGCTCCCAGGAAAACTTCTACTAACGTAATTATTGTTTCACGTTTTCATTAGTATAATGAAATACGTAATACAGGCTGCCTATGAGGAAGAGGTTTCTTTAGCTCACAGTTTTTGAAATTCAAGGACACGGTGCAGGCATCAGTTCAGTTCTTGGCTTCAACACATCATGGTGGGTGACAGTGGTAGGGTGGAGTGAGGGTGTGGAGTGCATGATTAACTCTCCAATGAGGAGAAGTGGGGGGAGACACTGGGTCCCAGCACCCCTGCACAGAGAGCATCGCTCAGTGACCTAAGACCTCCCTTTAGGTCCCAACTCCCCAAGGTTCCACCATGTCCCAGTGGAGCTCCCTGGGAACCAAGCCTTTAATCTCAGTGAACCCCTGGGGACATAGAGTGTTGCAGTCAGGGTTTGCAAGGAAAACAATTTAATAAAGAACATATAATTTATAGGATTATTTTATAATTGTCTTGGTTACTTTTCTCTTGTTGTTGAGACAAAATACCTAACACCCAAAATTAGGGAAGGGAAGGTTTATTTCTTACAGTTCTTGGAGATCTCAGTCCATACTTAGCTGGTTCCAAGGCAGGGTGGCATGGCTGAGGGGCAACCTGTCTGCAAGCAGCAAGAGCCAACCGTGCAAAAGAGGGAGAAGCACGCCTCCTTCTCAGCCTTACATTGTATGTCAGTTCCACCCCCAGGTGAGTGCAGCACTCACACTGCCAGTCCCAGTGCTAGACAACAAACCAATCACAAACACTAGATTCAGCTGCCTCCATGACTACATGAGGCTTGGGAGGCCACCTAGACACAAACCATAACAATAATCACCCAAAGAGTCAAGTACAAAAAAGTGCAGGAAATCTGTTCAGACACTAAAGACCCAGAGACTCCATCTGAGGGCCTGGATCCCATGGCAGTGTCCTGCATGAGTCCAGCTGAAGACCTACAGCCCATGAGAATGCCCCCCACAAGTCCAGCTGAAGGGCTAGAGCCCATGACAATGACTCATGCAAGTCTGTCACGGATCTGCACTGGGAAGGCCCAAAGGTCAGTGGTGGAAGCTAGAAAGTCTGTACCAGTGGGATAAAGGATCTGTGCCAGCAGGCTGAGGGATCTCACTGGAGCCAGGAAGCAACACTCAAAGTAAGGACTAGAGCTGCCTCAAAGAGAACCAGAGCCATCCTCTGCAACAACAAGGTCTCAAGCTCCTCCAACAGTGAGAACAGCCAAGTTCATATCAGGAAGCCAGCAGGACAACCTTCTCGAGGAGATTGAACAGAGCCAGGAAGCAGTTCTCAGAGTAAGCCCCAGCGTTCCCCCACAGTGCACTGAGGCCATTCTCAGTGACAACAAGATCCCAAGTTCCTCCAATGATGGAAACAGCCAACTTCTTATCAGGGAAGCCAGCATGACAGGCTCCACCAGGAGAACCAGCAGCCCTTCTTCCTCTCCAGTTCTCATTTTTATGTTGTCAGCAGCAGTCCACAGGTGGGCCTTCTCTACCCAGCACCACACTGATTCAGTTCAGCTGGGTGTTACAGATTGCCCACCAGTTGTCCACCACATGGGCCATATTCAAACCATAGCATTGGAGTTGGATGGTTCAGGTGTTTTTAGTTTTTAAGTGTTTACAAGTGAAGCTATAAAGTATTGTTTGGGATCAACTTCATTATGATATGTCCAGGTATCACACCATTCGCTTATTTAGACTTTAAATTTCAAAATGCATGTGTTTTGTTAGGGAGCAAATGGTTCTGGAAATCCTCTATCCCAGCCTCTCTGGGGCATCATAGCACTTCCAGTGGTTTTGGGTGAGCTGAGGCCTCCCAGGTGGCAAATGAGGTGCATGTTTCTTTCATCTTCTGGGGACAGGGAGCCCCTGGAAGGACCCCACTTGGAGGAGGTGCTCTGTGAGGAGCTGTCACAGTGACCCATGCTGCTCTGCTTGTCCCCCAGAGCACTTGAAGGAGCACTTGGCCAATGAGCTGTCGGGTCTGCCCAAAGTGCGCCTGATCCGCGCCACTAAGAGGGAAGGCCTGGTGCGAGCCCGGCTGCTGGGGGCTTCTGTGGCGAGGGGCGACGTGCTGACCTTCCTGGACTGTCACTGTGAGTGCCACGAGGGGTGGCTGGAGCCACTGCTGCAGAGGTGCGTGAGTTGCCCACGACGGGAGGGGCAAGAGGGTGAGCACGATAGGTACAGACTGGAACGGCCGTGTGTGTCTGGATGAGATGCTTCTGGGCCGAGTCCCCTATGACATTGTGCTGCTGGGTGATGTAATACACGGGAAGAGCTTACAGTATAGCAGGTGTAAGAGGCCCTTTATTGCTGTTTGCTTTTTTTTTTTAATTTCTTTATCAGTATGTGTTTCCTGTGCCTAATGGTTATGTTTATTGTGGGAAGTTTGTACATGTACGTAACAATCTTAGTGCTTTTTTTATCCCCTGTTGCTTTCAACTTTTGTTCCCCTTCCCATTTGAGAAAGATCTGTTTCTATTTCTTTCTTCAATTCTTTTTTCTCATCTTGTCCCCCCCCCTTAACCCTTTCTCCCTCTCTCGTTCCCCTTCATATTTAAAAGGAGATCTCCCTTTGGGGGAGGTTGAAGAGAACCCTTTTCCTTTGGAACTGATACACTAATGCTACCTAGAATCCCACTGCAGCAGTGCCCATCCCCTCCCAATGACAAGACCTTGCTCCATCCCTGTGTATGCAGTTTCCCCAGCCCGGCCATCCACTGGAAATGCTTGGGGGTTGTTAAATGTGCTAACACTTGTTCCTGCGGCAGATTGTTTAAACCTAGGCTTCTAGATGTTTCCAGAGCTCTCTGGGGAGTTTGGTGTGTACCAGAGTTGAGGCCCATCAGGCTGTAGACTATGCCTCAGGCAGTCTCGGCGAGGAGCAAGGACCTCTTTCTCCAGGAACTTTTGGAGATCTGAGAAGGCATTCTTAGTTGTCATGTCAACCAGGCAGTGTTGATGGTGAGTGCTAGGAATGCCAAGTGTCCTGCAGCCCAGTGCCAGTCAGCCCTCTACAACCCAGGGAGTTTCCATCTTGACACCAGGAGCATCTCTGGGGGACACACGTTCCCTACTCATGATTCAGAGTCCTGTACACCAGGCCTCCCTTTTTGTAAAAATTAGGCTACCCATAGTTCCAACCAGCTTGCTGGCAGGTTATGAGTTCCTGGGGACTTGGTCTTTTTCAAAGCCAGGCAGTATCTTGGAATCCGCTCATGAGGTCTGTGATCCATCTGCTCAACCCTTTTAACAATGTCCTCAATTTTTTTAAAGAAGTAGGTGTTGGCAGATACCCAGTCTGCAGCTTTCTTAATTTGGTGACCTTAGGTTTGATTTTGTGCCTTATCTAACTTCTGCTGAAAGGTACAATTTCCCCTAAAATCTTGATTTCTACACTAGTGTGGTATTTATAACACCTCCTCTGACTTGCTGGTGTTATTCTGGGCACTTCCAGCTCAAGGCTGGTTAAACTCTGTTTCATTGTTTTGTGTGGTGTGAGCATCAGGATTTTCAGGTTTAAATTTGAGATAACACCACCCTCCCCAAATAATCCCAGAAATCTAGTCTTCACATGTGGTCCAGTCTTGATTCATCTTCCCTGGCGTGGCATCAAAGGCAAAGAAACACAGTCGGAGGCATGCCAAAGATGGCTGGGCTCCTAATGATGTTTTTGAAGACCATAGCTGAAACATACTCAGGCTGATAGCTGCATATGGAAGTTACAGCATTGTTTGCTATGTGTACTGTGTCACAATACCAAAAGGGAAAAGAATAGCAATAGTTCCAGGTTCTTTGCCAACCATCTTATAAACATTGGACCTGGGAATCTTCACGTGAACTGTGTGAGTAGGAGTTACCATTTCAGTGTGACTAAAGAGCTGTTGGCTTCTGAGAGGTCAGGTGAGTTAGCTAATGTCACCCAGCAAGTAAGGAGCAGGACTAGAATTAGCTCACTGGGAAACTGACCCTTTGGTCTGGGTGCATCTCTGTTCCTTAGGGAGCTAATTCTTTCTTGATGTTAAGATGTTTCTTTGTGATTAATTGTCTTGTGCTTCTGAGAAATTAAAAATGTGCTTTCTGTTTTAAAAGTCACCTTTGATTTCCAGGTCTCGACTTTTAACAGAGTTTCGTACAGAATGTTTAGACAGAATGGCCATGGATAGAAGCAGAATGTCAAAGCCGCGAGACTTTTCCTGTTTTCCTATTAAAGCTCTCTTGCCCCTTCCCCAGTGTCCACCATAATGGTCACCTGCCACCCTCACCTCCCAACACACAGCTGGAGACTGGGCGGGGGAAGCCGACTTCTCCCATAGGTCTTTCTTCTTCCTTCTGGGACAACGAGGGGATCCCATTCTCCCCTTATCTAATTGTGCTGCCCCCCACCGCAGAGATGAGATGGCATGTCGGGTTTGTGCAGGATCCACGAGAAGGAGTCGGCAGTGGTGTGCCCGGTGATCGATGTCATCGACTGGAACACTTTCGAGTACTTGGGCAACTCTGGGGAGCCCCAGGTCGGCGGCTTTGACTGGCGGCTGGTGTTCACATGGCACGGGGTCCCCGAGCGGGACAGGCTGCGGATGAAGTCCCCCGTCGATGTCATCAGGTCAGGCTCTGCCCTCTAGTGGAAGCTGTTTGTAGCGTGCCTTGCTGCACCCCACTACCGTGTCCGTGAACGTCCTCCTCGGAAGAGGCCGCAGCTGTCGACTTCCTTCCCCACTTCCTACTCTTTACCCAGAGTACTTGTTTATTTTCGTTCAATATCTTTGTTGTGCAAATACATTTTATATTGGTATACTTTAATTAATTTATTTAATTTGTAAAAAGGGGTAAATATGCATCAATTAAAATTTACCTTTTTCTTTGATGGTGCTGGGGATTGAAGCCAGGGCCTCACCCGTATTAGGCAAGTACTCTACAACTGAACTACATTCTTAGGCTCTTTTTAGATTTTATTTTGACATGAGATCTCACTGAGTTGTTCAGACTAGTCTCAAACTCAATCTTCCTGCCTCAGCCTCCCAATAGGGGTTACAGGTATGTGCTGTGGCCCCTGGCCTACCCCTGGGCCTTTGCTCCTGCTGGCATGCCTTCCATTTCTCTTGTTGGCCAGCTTCCTTCATCCGGCCTGCGGCTCCTTCCCTACCCTCCCTGCCCCTGGCGTCTTCTGGACCCTGGCTGGCCTTAGCTAGCATGTGTGTCTCACACAGAGGACTTGTCTATGGGCTGCCTGTGAGCCTCTTCAAGGCAAGAGCTGGCAAAGCCGTGCTGCTGGGCCCAGCCTGTTGCAGGGCACAGAGTATGAATTCAGGGTGTGCTTAGAGATGGACGAATAGTAAGGGCTGGGGTGGGAGTGTGGCTCACCCAGCTGTGACGGTTTCTGCTGCCTGTGTTAAAGCATGGACACCTCTCCTCTCTAGGTCACCAACCATGGCTG
>RJWT010008900.1:0-17304 GCA_004365215.1 Cuniculus paca | reverse complement strand
ACATCTACAGTAATTTTTAAAATAAAAATGATACATAAAATGGCTTGACAGTTTCAAAGGATGAATTATCACTTAAATTTCTGTAACTTAGGGGTGGTATCTTTACACTTACAGAAAATTTACCAATATAACATCCTCATACACTTCTTATCCAATTTCAGCTTCCCTAATATTTTTATCTTGTATTCCCATGGTACACTTGTCAAAATCATGAAACCAACATTAATTACATTAGTATAAACTAAACTTCAGATTTTACTTGGCTTTCGCCAGTTTTCCACATAGTAACCTATTTTGTTTCAGGGCTTTTTCAGTTCCACACTGTGTTTAGTTGTCATGTCTCCTTAGACTCTTGACGGTTGGTGATAATTTCTTACTCTTTCCTCATGACTACTGTGCTGGCCCGATGTTTTGATAGAAAGTCCTTTCATCTGGTGTATCTAATGTTTTTCTCAGGATTAGACTGGGGTTATGGTTTAATCAACATGTATTACTTAGAATCATTCTATAAGGATGATTTGCTTCTCCCACATTTATGTATTCAATCTTCATTTATGCAGTATGAACTTGGATATTTTATACTTTGTGTTACAATCTAATACAACAGTTAATGATTTTTAAAGTAACGAATATTACTACCTTAAAATGACATTCTAATGAACAGTTAAGCCAGTTCCAAAATCAAGTAACCGGTCATATTTTGGAAAAAAAATATATTTCCAAATAATCCTATAGAAAACTCATTCAAAAAATCAAAGAAATGTTTTATTAACATTTAAATTAACACATATAACCATAAGTTATATGAAGAACATTCAAAATCTGCCCACTGTTCTTCCCTAAATGGCATGCTGCTTGAGATATCTACCTTAACTGGCCTGCAACCATAATGGCCACTCGATCACAAATAGCCTCTGCCTCCTCCATGTAATGCGTGGTCAGAATAGCAGCCCTCTTTTTGTTTTTAAATGCAGTTCGAATTGCTCGCCTATAAAACATACATAGAATTTTTTAAAAGCAATATATATTTACTAATGAAAATGATTAGTTTTTTAAAAATGTAACAGTTTGGTTATTTGCTTAAAATTCACCAAATATTCAATGTCTGTAGCTATTATACCCTAGTCAACTATGATTTTTCTATACTAATTTATTTTCCCTTAGTTTTGAAAGCTTATTAAATGGAAAGAAATTTCATGACTTTGAGTTTTTATATGGGTGAAACATACAATAACAAAACTGATGCCTTTACTGTTAAAAGAAAAAAACAGAATCCTAAGGAAACCTAAACACAAATCTGAACTAAACCTTACATTTGCAGACTTAGAAATCAAGGCTCACAGAATTGTTCAACTAATTAATACTTTAAATTACTGGAAAGAGTTACAACATAAATTCAAGGTAATATTATTATGAGAAAGATAATATTTTTAAATACCTACGAAAAAAGCCTAAAGACATTTATCTTAATAGTTTCCACCAGGAATGGTGGCGTACTCCTGTAATCCCAGCACTCGGGAGGCTGAGGGAGGAGGATCCTTGCAAGTTCAAGACCAACCTGGGCTACAAAGTGAGCCCAAGGTCAGCCTGAATTGCATAGCGAGACCCTGTCTCAAAAAGACAAAAAAAAAAAAATTTCCTATACACTGCATCTGTTTTATATATAAAATATTATAAACACTTTAAGAAAACTATGATAAACTTTTAAGAAGTTAAGGAAATCACCAGAAACTAAACATTTAATTTTAATACTATCTTATCATTTATATAGGATTTTAAATCAAAATGTACATATCACTAACACTACTAGTTACAGTGAAAAGAACTTCTTCCTTGTTCTACAACATTACACAGTGTAGAGTATCTCGGTTGGCGTTAGTATCATACTCACCACAGCTGCCGTTTGGCTTTGGGATCCATACCTGTAGATGGTTCATCGAGCAGAGTTATCTGAGGATTCCCCAGCATACTTAGAGCAAAACATAACTAGACAAAAACAAAGAGGGGAGGTGGACTAGTGATCCTTCACTATAAGGAATTCTATCAAGAAAGTAACAGGTACTAACCTATCAATAAAATAGATTCATTGTTTAACAGAAATACCTTTCGCTTGATGCCTGCAGGTAGTTTCTTTATAGTTTTCTCAAGATGTTCTTTTAAGTCAAGTGCATTTATTATTCTGCAAAATGGACAATACAAAATGAATGTATCATAATATGTATAAGTATAAATTGTGTTTTTCTAGAACAGTTAGTAAAAACAGTATGACTTCTAGAAAAAACAATGTCACTATCATGACATTGAGAACACAAAGAAAAGGAAGGCCATTTTTATGAAAATTAGGATGCACAGAAACATGTCACAAAATTTTAAAAATATGAAATGTAAGCCTTTCCCCAGGTAATAAAAGAGACCTAAAGACTGTTATTTTACCGACTCATTACTTCTTTGGTGTCACTTGCACTCATTCCTTTTACAGCTCCATAAATTTCAAAATGTTCTTGCAATGTAATATCTGGCCACAGTGGGTTTATCTGAGGACAGTAACCCATACACTTAACAGAGTCATCCTCTTCAGTTGCATCTAACATATAATCGCCTAGAAATACCTACAGAAACATAAACCAGTTTTTAGTAAGTATTTTTGCTTAACTTGTGAAGAAAGTGGAAAGTGAATTAATTCAAATGCCCATGTATAGCAAAAGTACTATGAGGTCAATTTTTACTGTTTTTTGAAGCTAGAAAAACATATAGCTAAGCTGGAGATCAGAGACATAGCTGGAAAGGGTGACTATACTGCATAGTTAGGAAGAAAAGCAAGACATAATTTAACTAGAAAAAACAGGGGTCTCACTGGAAGGTGTGAGCCAAGAATTTAAGGGAATTTAGTCAGTAGTATTTCTAAGAAATAGGTATAGCCAACATAGGAAACAGCTTAGGCAAAAACCCAAAGAAAAGTTGATGCCAGGTATTTCCCAGGAAAACAGTAAATTGATATAGTTGATGTGAAGTAAGCAAGAGGGATAGAGACAGGAAACAGGAATAGGATAATTTTGTGAAGATTCCACCAAGTGTTAGCGACCTGCTCATCACTGAAATTTAATTGATGAGAAGGCTAAGACTTCCTCTTTTTTAAAAAATTTTTTTATTTTAAAAAGAAAAAGCAATAAAAACAATACAAAATTTCAAAACAAGATAGTAGGACTGTAACAATGGTTAATACATTGTGTATTGTTATCTTCAAAGTAGTTGCTTAGATTATAAGATATAAGCAAGAAAAATTGACCAAACAATATAAGCACTAACCTTTCTTTTCAATGAACTAGTAGAAATTAGTGCTATAACTATCAAGACTTGCTTTTAACTCCTGAACTCAATACAACTGTCTTCCATTAAGTAGGTGAATAAATCACCCATGCATGTAATAATTATCACAGCAAAAATCCTGTATACAGATATTCCTCATTTAACTGTTTAATGATTTACAGACTTATGACCCCATCATTTTATTTTGTACTGTTTTGTGTATCTTGTTTATTAAACCTCAATGTCTTCTTTGTACAGTATATCTTATTTATACAGTATTATATTTTTTGCTGCACTGTATGTTACAGTCCTGCAGATACTGTTTTGTTATACATTACTGTAATGCATGTAAGAATTATGTAAATAAAAGCAAAGTCATCTAGTTGGAGTTTCATTTGTTCTGAATATTGTAATGTAAAAACCATATACAATTTCTCATTTAGTGACTGATTCGTTTAATGACCTAGTTTTAGGATTGGACCTTGGTTGTTAAATAAGGAATGACGTGTTCATGAAAATTTCCCCACATGTATTATTTTCAAAAATGATCAGAAGGAAAATTTCATTAGGCTATACTAAAAATTCTAAAAACAATACTAATTCATCAATAAACTATCTTGATTAAAAACATAAATCATATACAAAATATCCCCCACTCTTATGTATCATACCTGGCCTGAAGTTGCCTCAATATCACCAACCAGAATATTAATAATAGTGCTTTTGCCTGCACCATTTGGACCCAACAGTCCCAAGATCTCTCCTAAAGGAATTGAAAGGAAAAGATCATCATATTGAAATCAAATTAAAAATGGAAATTACTCTTCAGGAAAAGTTACTGAAGAAAAAAATAGTAACCTTTTTTCACACAGAAAGAGATGTATTTAGTTGCCACCTTCTTTATTTTTCTTGAATGAAGAAAATCTTTCTTGTCATCATATTCTTTATGCAAATTGCTTACCATAATGGCTGGTTTCTAATAAGGGTAATAGGATTTTAAAAGTGAGTTTTAAAAAATACATGTTTTCATAACATGCTGAACGTACCTAATGTCTAAATCATCAGAACTACTTTTGTTAAGTCAATCATGCACAAATAAATTTCCACTTATGGCTGAAATCATGGCTTATTTAAAAATAAGTTGATAAAAATGTTTTTCTCATGAAAATATTTTCAGATTGATTAAGATGCAAAGAAAATAGTTTTTGCATTCATTACTATATACTGCGAACCTATCATTTCACATTTAATATGACTTAGCTATAAAGACTAAATTACCTCCTCACAATACTGGCAACTCATTAGCTCTTTGACCTTCAGTCTTTCTGCTTTGACATCTTCATCTTCATCTTCATTGTTCGGTGGTTCTGGAAACTTCTTATTTTTGGACTTTGTTGAAAGAGTCCTAGTATATAGATAGTAGATTTTCAAATCATTAAAATAGTAAAGAATATAGTCACTACATAGAGAAGAGATTTTATAAAGCAACAGAAAATCGAGGATTATCTCTAAAGGTGGAATTACAAGGGATTCTTTTCATAGTTAAAGAGTGTCATCTAAATTCATTCATTTATTTGACTTTTTTATGATAAGTATATATTAGATACTATTTCATAGAGAGATGAAAAACAACAGTTGTCTTCAAAGAATTTATAGCCTAAGTATAAATGAAACTGTCAGAAAGAAGAGGGCTGAAGTCAGAATCCACAGGAACATGACTTTTAAGATTATGCAAAGGAAGAAGAGGTAATGAGGCAAACAGGAGATGACATTGTAGAGAACAAAGGAAAAACAGAAAAATATAAGGGGGAAACATCAATTATGTTATGGGTTACAGATTAAATAAATTGAGCATACTAAACAAGGCAATGATAAAATCATTAGCTATCTTACTGACAATAACATCAAGAGAGGTAAATGGGAAACCAGATTATAGGAAGTTAAGTAAATGGGAGCAGAAGGCTTCTGGCTAGGAAAGGAAACAGAGATAAAGTGTAAGAGCTACACAAAAAATTTATATTCAAATTTACAGATTCTCTTAATTACAGGAGAAAACTGATCCCTCTCCAGAAATTAATTAAAAAATACAGAAAGAGAAAGCTGAGTGAGCAACACTCTTCAGTATATAGAATAAATGACTCAGGTAATAGGTGAGGCATCTCTTTGGGACAAGGAACAACCAAAAAAGGTGGAAAATGTAGATAAATTTGTAGAAATTTTTAATGAAGTCCTCTGTGTTTTGAGACAGGTGGCAAGATCTTTTACTGGGAAGTAGGATGCAAGGTGAGGTGCTATTAGGAATAGGAGCACTACAAAGAAAGCTTGGGATAAGTACTGAGTCAAAGGGATAATAAGATGATATTAACTCAGAAAATATGATAGGCTAGCAAACAGCATCAAAAGAGAGTTGAATCTATGTGGGATGAAATATGTAGTACTATCAAGCTGTTCTTTGTTATTTTTCTTCAGTATATAATCAGATTAACCAATAATTATGATATTTTAGAGGACAAGTCAAAGAAACACAAAAGCTGGGGGTGAGGAAAGGAGATGAATCATGTGAATGACGCTGGACAGAGGAAAAGTAAAAATAGGAACACTGGGGAAAATAGGAGAATCAAGGGTATGAAACTACAGGGGAAAAAACTCCACTAAGAATTAAAATGAAAGAGATGGGAAGAGGAAAATTTACTGGTAGAGTTAGATGCTAAAGCTTAAGATTTTACAGATCAAATTAAGAGCAGGAATAGCATGGCTCTGATGTAAAGACATGGGTGAAATGGAGAAGAAGCAGTGGTGACTGGTTTAGAGAAAATCAGAAACTGAGTGGTTCAGGTTTACAAAGGTTATGTGGATGCTGAAGTATTCTGAAATTTGAGTAGAGATAAGGTAGAAGACGAGGAAGGAGAGCTAGACATTAAAGTCCTCTAATGATGGGAGAATATCTAATGGTTAAAACAATTATACATTTATCTACACCAGTTGTGAATCTTTTAAAGTTTTCGATGATAACAAGCAGCCCACTGTGGCACGTATGCCATAAGTTTACCACCACTGATCTATATTTTCAAGACTTTTATAACATGTTAGTATTCAAAAATATGTAAAGAACTATAAAGAAGAAATTTAAAACTAATGTAATACCAATAGCTATAGTTTATAAATGATATTCTTAAATTCAAAATAACCTGTGAAAAGAAAGTGCAAATTTGGAGAAAATATTTTCAAATCATATAGCTGGATAAGGGACTTATATAAAAAAATACATTAAAAAAAACTTATAATTCAATAATACAAACACAAATAACCCCTTTGCTAAATTACAAAATAATTTAACAGACATTTCTCAGAAGATAGATCAAAAAATTGACAATAAGCATATAGAAAGATTTTCAACATCAAGAATCACAAGGATAATGCAAATCAAAAACCACAATGAGACATCATTTCATACCCACTAGAATGACTAAAATTAAAAAGACAAACAATAATAAGTATTGGCAATGATGTGAAGAAAACAGAATGTTCATACATTCTAAGCAGGAACACAAACTGGTACTACCACGCTGGAAAACAGTCTAGCAACTCCTCAAAATGCTGACACAGTTACCATATGACCCAACAATCTCATTTCCAGGGATCTACCTGAAAGAAGTGAAAACATATGTCTACATAAACATTTGTATACAAATGTTCACAGCAATATTATTTGTAAGAGCCAAAAAATGCAAATAACTCACTTGATGAGGACATTCATAAAGTGTGGAATATAAGTACAATGAAATGTTTGCACAGCATAAAAAGATAATGAAGTATTGCTCATGCTACAACATGATGAACCTTCCAAACATTATGCTAAGTGTAAAAATGCATATAAGATACTGATACACAATTTATTATCCAAATCCTAACAATTTTATAAATGATTTTTTTAGCATTAAAATAATGTACCTACTAAGGTGAAAAGTACACAAAAGAGTTAAAGATACTTAAAGTACTTGACAGAACCATCATTCTGTTTTGGCTTAAGTTTTTAAAATGCATTTTATTATTTCTTTTCTTAGAAAATTATAAAATGTATCATATAGATATTTAAAAATATTGAGTATGGGGGCCGGGGATTTAGCTCAGTGGCTTTCCTGGTAAGTGTGAGGTTGTGAGTTTAATCCCTGGTACAAAAAAAAAATATTGAGTATTTAAAATATTAAGTATTCAGTGATCATAAGAAGGACACACTCTTAAATCTCACTGTATATGCATTGTTAATTTTATAAAAATTTTTATAAAAATTAACATAAAAAGGAAAAATATTATGTGGAGTGAAAGAAATCAGACTCCCCCCCTCCAAAAAAAAAAAGACTACAATATTCCATAATACTGAAATATTCAGAATAAGCAAATCTTATAGAAAGTAGATTAGGAGTTACCTAGGGCTAGAGGCACGGATGGAGAAACAGGGAAGTAATTATTAGGGTGGGTCCAAAGTGTTTTAAGAATACTAGACCTACTTTAAAATTAGGTTACTGATGGTTATACAATTACGTAAATTTACTAAAAGTACTAAAACTACAACAACGAAAAAAATTAACTGACCTGAAAAAGGGATCCTTTCTTATTGATCTGCCTCCATGTTTTTTCTCATAGTACTGTAACAGGAAAATCCACAGTACACACTGCAGGTAAGGCTAAAAGAAGAACAAGACTGAATCTGACTGAATTGTCATTTTGTTTTTGTTTTTCTTCTGGCAACAAAACTAAGACCAGGTATATGGTATACGAGGTTTCTTTACCATTACCAAAAAAATAATCACACCTTTTTATCTTTGTCATAATAAAGACAATATTGTTATTTTACTTTATTCAAACCAGGGTCTCAAATATGCTCAACTACAAGATTTAACACTGAGCTATACCCAGCCTAAATTTTAATATAAACTAATTTTTTTTTTCTGGCAGTACTGGGGATTGAACTGAGAACCTTCCACACGCCAGGCAACATGCCACTGTGTTACATCTCTAGGCCTTTACTAAACTTTGAGGCAGGGTTTCACTAAGTTGCAGAAGCTGGTCTTGAAGCTATGATCCTCCTGCCTCAACCTACTAAACAGGTGTGGTTACAGAAATGTGCCACCATGACACTAAATACCATTATATTTCTACCACTGTAATTCCCATTTACCGTCAGTTTCATAAAATATAACCAAACACAAAACATTTGTTTTTGTCTCTAAGGAAGTCAGAACTATAACTAAAATTAATAATGTAAAACATTAAGATATTAAAGTGGGCAGAGTAAATGAAAGGCACAGTAGATATAATACTGCTGAGACGCAAATTAGCTAGCTTTAACATATCTGACTTTTTATGCCCTTTAATATAACGATAAAATCTAAACATTGTTAAAACCAGTCAACTGAATCATTCTTAAGGTAACATACTAACACAAACAAGGGACTTTGTCGTTTCTTACCGATATAACTGCCACTAAAAGCCTATCCCAAGGAATGTACTCATCTTCATCTTTCCAAGAAACCTAAGACAATATGATTTTTAAATGCATATGCTAAATACATAGACACATTTAGATTTACATTTTAAAAACAGTATTTTAGAGCAAGGAAGATTTTAATTTAAATATGAAACAGCTTACTAATATGAATTAAAAGCTCCCTAACTCTAAAATATTTCTATGAAATAGGCATAAATTCAGTATACTAAACTGAAAACAAAGAGAGGGAAGAATGGTAAATGGAATTTATCAGCAACCCTAAATCAAGAATTCATATCCTAATTTTTGCCTAATCACATGGAAATTCCTTTTGATTATGCATTTTAATAGACAAATCTGCTTATTTTTTCTTGGACAAAAGCTCTTACACTTTATTTTGTCTCACTTCTTTACATATATTTTCTGACTCTTTAAAAACTAAAAACAAAAACCAACTGAAACTAGATCATACTTTTAATTATGCATTCCATTTTGAGCAGCAAAAAAAAAAATCTAATGGACACAGTACTTGTATGTTAACCATTTACAGTTGGATGCATTTGAATGGATCCCATAATCATTTTAGTTACTGCATTAAGAATAGTTTATCAAGTCTCAGCAGTTAACCTTAACCTGATGCATTTTACTATTTTCAGTACAAGAATTAAGATCTCAAAAATTAGGCAATATGAATTTATGCTTTAAAATACCTATAAAACTTACCTTTATGAAAGAAATGAGGCAACCTAAAAGTGGGTAGATTGGAATGACTAAGCAAAAGGTGTAATGAAAAACAGCTGTAATTCTGTATCCCATAGCGAAAGTTATTTCAGTAATTACTATACAAGCCAACGCTGTCTAAAGAAAAAGAATAATAAAGTAAGTGACAAAGTGTTGAAAAAGTTCATACAAACAACTTAATTGTATATTGGTTGCTCAATATTAGCTTTGTTTCCAATCATCTAATAAAACATGGAGCCAGAGAAGATACTTAGCCAGGAAGCACCACTGTTGACACAGTACTAGTTGTCTGTGGCTAGTATCTCTACCGCATGCTAGTTAAATGCTTTTAATATCAACCCGTCATGGAATGGATGATGTGGAGATAAACATAAAAATATGCTGCCAGTTTCTCCACCTCAATTATTCACTTACAAAAGATGTAGTATTTTTATTATAATCAAGAAAGAGTTAATAACTTTTAAACAAGTTGCCATGAAAAATTGAAATAATATAAAATATAACTTACCACAGAATATATAAATGACCAAAATTCTTTGGTATTTAAAATTTTCTTAAAGGTGAAAGAAGCAATATAAGTGAAAAGAATAACTGATGGAACATAACCAATAAGGCAAAAAACCTGTAAATCAGAAATGTGTACATTTCTATTAAAGTCTGAATAGTCAGTAATACATGGTATTAAAATACCATAAACATATTAAAATACTAAGCAAATTATTCTACAAATTTTATTCAACAGATCATTCCAAAAACGGAAGTTGTTACTTGAAAAGTTATTATCCCCACTTATACATCAATTAAAATCGTGTTTTTAAAATTATTTATTATTAATATAGTTCTGAGTAAGTCACTTAAACTGAATACTTTGTAGGGTTTTTTAATACCTGGTAAAATGTTCTCTCTCATTGCTTTATTATAAAAATCAAGTATACCTGGTTACAACTTTATCACTCCCAATCAATGAGCTACTACTTTAATATACCACATTTAGTGCATTAATATTAACATGTTATTTATGTGACAGAAATCAGTATACAAGGTCAGCATGATCTTTGACAAAACTGATGTTTACTTTCAAACAACCTCACCTAGCTCTGTTTTTCCCTTTTCTTAACAAAATTCATTTAATAAAAGGATCTATCATCATTTACACGTGAACATGGATGTGAACTAGACTTTTCTTTGTACTTTAAGCAATATCCTAAATAATGGAATAAAAGAGCTCCTTCCTTGTGAAAACATGCTCAAGCATAAGAACAGGCAAGGAAGATATGTTACTAGAGGAAAACACTGTAGTGTGAATGATTACACACAAGCATGTAAATGATCTCTATGAAAGATCACCTCAGTTTCAAGAAATTAATTTTAAGTCATAGTAAGCTATTGTTTTTTAAAAATCACTTATAGTGATATAAATTGAATTGATTTTTATGTATCATATGCAATAATTAAATAAACATTTTCTTTTTAGACAATAATTAATATCCATATTATTCATCATAGTTGTACACAGGTAATTCATTTTTAGGTAACATTTTATATATAAAGAGCATGAGTATAATCGAAGTTAACTTACCACAGCAAGGACTTTTACAGCATGAAAATATAATCCATGATGAAATGCAAATAAACTTCCTAGCATCAAAATAAGAATAACAAAAAATAAGGGAATATCAACAATAGCTTGTCCAATCCAATATGCAGATGGCAAAAGACCTGAAAGTTTAAGTTGAGTGTAAGCTTTGATCTAGAAATTAAAAAGAAAAGAAAATAATTTTAATTATAATTTTAGATATTTTATAAAGAAAAACTAGAAAATCACTGTAGAATTCTTAATTTTATATCAACAAAACAAAAAAGGTTACATTCCAGGCCTATAGGTACTAAAAGTTCTGATAATAAATAAAAATTCCACTTAGTCCTTAATTTGGCTCATTATTTCTGAGCTACAATAATCTCAACAAAAATTTTAAAAATCAGAATACAGTAAAATATGGGAAATGTGTCACAAGAATAATGGCTGTTCAGTGAGTAGTCAAACACTTGCTTTTGAAAATCTGTGGAAATAGATGAAAAGATGTGCTTAAATATGAAAAGAATTCTTGTTTTTAAAAATTAATCTTTAACATAAACACTGACTGTTATGGTTTGTAGCCCCTCAAGCCTCATGCAGTCATGGAGGCAGCTGAATCTAGCATTTGTGATTGGTCTGTTGTCTAGTGGTGGGATTGCCGGTGTGAGTGCTGCACAAGCCCAGAGGCAGAGCTGGCATACAATATAAGGCAGAGAAGAAAGCATGTTTTTTCCCCTTTTTGCCCTTTTCACTCTTACTTTTCACTCTTACTTGTGGCCACCATGAACGGCTAACCCTCAGCCATGCCACTCTGCCTTTGAGCCAGCTGAGTATGGACTGAAACCTTCAAAAACTGTAAGATAAATAAACCTTTCTTTCCTTAATTTGGGGTGTTGGATATTTTCTCAGCAATGAGAAAAAAATAACCAAGACACTGACAAACTGCCAAATGCTTCTGGCTTTACATAGGGCTTCAGATTATGAAACTTTATATATAAAAATACATCTACCACAAGTAAAATTTTCATGTATGCTAACAGTAAGCTTAAATGATCAGTTTTCCTAGTTTTCAAATTTCACACTCTCATTATTTAATTTGAAATTTTAAAAATCTTTTACAGAGTCAAATTCCTAACAATCTTAATTGATTCACTGAATCTATAAAAACATCTACTCCTAATAATGAAAGGTATATAACAAAAAATCAAGCTATGAAGTAAGACAAGGGAGCTAAGAAATAATGATGAGCCGAGAAGAAAAGGGACTAAAAATAGGTAAGTATTATGTTCAGTGAATTACAGGAACATCAGACATATAAATTCCAATACAAGTTTAAAAACATAAACCAAGCGAAATGGAACTATTTTGGAGAATTCAAGCTTTTCTCATTCATACACTGCTGGTAGGAATGTAAAATGGTATATCCACTCTTGCAAAAAATTTGACATTTTCTTATATAACTAAATACAACCATCAAGCCAGCATTTATCTTTGAAAAAATAAAAACATAGGTTCACACAAAAACCTGTATACAAATGTTTATAGCAACTGCATTCATAATAATGGCAAGTGAAAACAACCCACATGTTGTTTCATAAGCAATAGTTTAAAAATTTAAGATAATATACACCAAGAATACTACTTAACAACAAAAACAAATGAAATACTGATACATATAAATTGGATTAATTTCAAAAAGCATTAGGGAGTTATGCTGAGGCAGTGGTGGCGAACCTATGGCGTGGGTGCCACAGCAGGCTGTTGGTATCATTGAAAGCTCTACGAGGTTCACCCTCATTGTATTGAGGGACAAAAGCTAATCTTTAAAGAATATATATTGTGATTCTATTTATATATTCTTGAAATATTAAAATTATAAAATTGGAGAACAGGTTGATGGTTCCCATGGGTTAGGAGGAAAAAGAAAGTGGGATGTGTGGCTAGAAAAGAGCAACAGGAACAATCATTGTACCATGACTGTAGCAATGTCCATACTTGTGACACAACACCATAGTTTTTGAAAAATGAGTTAAGAATTCTCAGGACCTTCGTGTATCATTTCTTACATGTGAAAATTAATCTACCATCGTCTCAAAATAAAAAAATTTAAAGTTTTAAGTTGAAAAAAAAAGGTAGCCATCTAATAAATTTTAGATTTGGGTTGTGGCATAATGGATTTTTATCTTTATACTTTTCCATATTTTCTAAATTACTAAAAACAAGTATATACTCATAACACAAAACATGAATATTTTTAAAAAATCTCTTGAGACCTATGTATTCTTTTACATTAATTTTCAATAAAAATTTTTAAAAACATTATAATTTATTAAAATATATTTAAAATTCTCTAAAGTTTAAAAATGAGCTTAAATTCATCATTCATCAGGTTCTGTAAATTAGTTCAGGTAATCTTGCTTTCAAATTAAGATCATCATGGAAAGGATAAGAGTTCTGATTAGAGGAGTAAGATATAATACAGCACAGTGGTATAGCAGAAGATTTTAAATAGCCAAAAGACTATGAGATGGTTATATGTCTGAAGGAAAACCCCAGAGAAAGGTGCAGAAAAGACAGTGAAACAATACAACTGAAGAACCCCTATATACTCAAGGAACTTTCCCTAGGGTACAGTGATAGAATCATCTTCTTTTTTTTTGCACATAACAAGGAGTAACTGTCTTGTGTATTCAATACATTACAATAAAGGTTACAAAGGAAAAGCCGGTCAATGTGCCCGATAAGAACATAAAGAACAGCCTGGCTTAGTGATGCACACCTATGAACCCAGCTACCTGGGAACATGAGACTGGAGGAATGCAAGTTTGAGACCAGACTGAGCAATTTAGTAAGACATTGTCTCAAAATAATACACAAAAAGAACTGGAAATGTAGCTAAGGGGTAATTTGGTTCTGGGTTTGATGGCAGTAATCAAACATGAAACAAAAAGACATGAAGATCACAAGTCAGTTCCCAGACCCACCATTTAAAACAGACTCAGACTGAGGAAGTTATAGCAATACTCCCATACTCTTATTTCCTGATCCATAAAGTAGGTTATACTTTACAAGAAAACTTTTGTTGTAAAGATACAGAACATAATTTTAAAGCATACAGCAAATATTCAAGTGATATTAATTATTATAAACATAGTATATTTATAATCTTAATTTACTCCTGAAATAATTATATTTAAGATTTACAAATCATGCAAATAGGTTATTTTTATGACACTTTTTTTCTTTTGTGGTACTGGGATTGAACTCAGGCCCTTATGCATGCTAGGCAAGCACTCCACCACTGAGCTACAGTCACAGCCCAAAAAATACTTGTTTTTTGTTTTTTTCTTTCTTGCTTGCTTGTGGAGACAGGGTCTCTCTCTGTAATTCAGGCTGGTCTTAAACTCACTATGCAGCCCATGCCAACCTTGAACTCATGGCAATCCTCCTACCTCAGTCTCCTGAGTGCTGGAATTATAGGTGTGTGTCACTATGCCCAGCTAACACTTCTATTAGTAAACCAGATCTGCATTTTGTAAAATTTTAGTCATTACCTTATGATTCTCTGCATTTTCCATAGCAAAGTAAGGTGGCATTGCAGTAACAATGATTCCAAGCAAAGCTGCTTGAAAATACAGCTCGATTTTAAAAACTATGTCAGTAATTTCCTGAAAGACAAACATAGAAAAAGAAATACAATGAGAATCACCTTATATTACCTTACAACATCCTAAAATAATAGTAAAACCTCTCAAGGAACACAGGATATTAGCCCCAAGCACAGTCTGAATGAAAGAATCAGCTGCAAGTTTTTTAACAGGTGGTCGTGGACCATAAAACTCGGCCACTAATTACACAGCCATAAACCCAAACAAATCATTGTACTCCCATTTTCTTAGATACAACACAGAATATTCTGGTATATAAATTAAACTTCACCATTTAATAAAAATAATACTATTTATGAAAAGCAATTAGTATGTCTGTCCACTAGTTGTCCTATCCAATGATAAGAAATATGTAGGGATGATCTTTGGTACTCTTCACTTGTCCTGTGAACTATATGCCTGCTGGGATCCTGAAATGCCTTGCTTTCCCCAAGCTCAGCCTCCTATGGAACCAGAAACAACTGCCCCCAAGCTGGGGTGACTTTATCCCCTACAGTTCTCAATGTCCCTAACTGCTCCAAGCACCAAGGTATAGTCAACTAACTTTCCCAGTCAAGTCAGTAAATACCTGGCATTCCAAATGCGGATTACAGATACTGTATCATCCTGCAACCCCAATAAGGCCATTCTCTTACCATTGTTCTGTGAGACTATATATTCGTGGGGCAGTGTAAAGAACCCACAATGCGTCTGGCAGACATCTTGGCCCTGCATGAGATAACTACCTTAATCGCTGACTCTAGCTTTCTGACTTCTGTTATATAGCAATAAAGCCAATTTCTTAATTTATGCTACGTGACATTGTAAAATCTGCTCCATGTTCAAACATATGACAGTGGGAGTTCAACACAGAACCCATAAATATGTAAATGAAGTAGTAGAAGAAATAGAAATTAATGATACCATAGTTAGATTCCATCATGTAAAAAACGATAAAGAAAAAAACCGGGATCATTAATAAGACTGTACTTATGACAAGCAGGTACAGACTGGAGCATCACCCTGGTGTTTGAAGTGGAATATATTCTACCCTAACCCTAACCCCAACCCTAATTTTTTGAATCTAAAATTCATAAAAATGTTTATTCCGTCCCTGCCCAGGGCCGTAGGAAAGGGAGTTCTCCACTTCGAATGGGACTGAGCCTTAACGTTATTTAGGTACATAGTCTCCGAAATGAACTGAATTTTGGTATACCCAGCTGGAGTCCATGTAAGCACTGCTCAGCAGTTCCACATACCTGAGGTGTTAGAAGTGCTGCCTCATGTATAAAAGAAGGGAAAACATCTTGGTTTTTCCTATCCCAAACATGATCCCTATTACAGTATAATATTTCTCATACTGTATTATCATTGTTTATTCATTTGCTTCCTTGACTATAAATTTCTTAGTCTCTTGATATATAATAAATGTAAAAAAAAGGTGCCTAGCTGCTGAAAGCATTCAGTGTCTGAATGAAAATTAAGAGAAGCAGTAAGATATTGATGAAAATAATAATACATAATGTTTGAGTATGCACTAGTAGCAAAGCAAATTTTTAAAAAACAAGTCAATGTTAAGTATAGTAGCCAAAAATATAATAAAAATTTATGGTTTTACAAAAGGTAAGGATAAAAAGGAAAAAAAGAACTACTATTTTAGATACCCCAGAAAAGCAAAATTTTATGAAGAATTTGATAAAGTGATGTTAGGATTCAATATGGTAGAAAAAAGGTAAAAGCGAAAAGAAAAATATTTGCTTAAGTGAATAAAATTGACATGAAAGAGCAGACAGTTTTTAAATAAATTAGTATTTTAGCATTAAGAATTATTATAACATGCACAGAAAAACACTTTTATAAAGTACATGACAGGGCAACTAGATACCTATATGCAAAAGAATGAAGTTAGACTCTGTTACTGTATACATAAAAATAACAAAAGTAAGTATGTGCTAGAACTATGAAGCTGAGATCAAAACACAGACATAAGCCTTTTTTACCTTAAGATAGGCAAATATTTCTTAACTATGACATCAAAAGCATAAAACATAAAAGAAAAAATAGATAAATTGAATTTCATCAAAATTGTAAATTATATATTTAATGAGACTTGCTTCTCAAATATATAGATTTTCTATAATTTAATCATAAAAAGATAAAAGTATTCAATTTTAAAAAGGCAAAGATTTGAATAAACCTCTCAGAGAATATTCAAGCACTGAAGATTCTCAACGTCACCAGCCATCAAGAAAATGCAAATCAAAATGAAAAGGAGATCCCTCTTCACATGCTAATGATGAGAATAGAAAATGGAAAATAAGTTGCTAGTTTCTCAAAATGCTAAATATAAGACTTGTTAAATGATCTAGTAATTGCACTTCAAGAATATATCCAAGAGAAATAAAAACATATACTTGTCTAAAAACTTACCCTTGAATTTTCATAACATTATTCTCAATAGCCCAAAAGTATAAACAATTCAAATGTTAACCAACTGATGGATTTTATTAAATGTATTATTCCATGTGCATATTTCATACATTTCA